>JAMPIV010001859.1:0-2500 GCA_024509875.1 Oreohelix idahoensis | reverse complement strand
TCATAAATGTGGAAGTCTGAAGGCGAACGAGGAAGAAGAAGAAGAAGAAGAATGTAAATTGATAATTTATGTCTGTATATGTGTGTGGTTCAGTAGCGAACATGAGGCAAAGCCTATATAGTGCTCCAACCTGAACAGAAGGTGTCGGAGAAAAGTAAAACTGCATGGAATTGCCAAACAGTACACTGACACCTATCTTATTGACTAGAAAGAAATAATGCTGGAATTGCAGAGGCGTAGTAACCATTAGGGAGGAGTATACTGATGTCAATTGTTTCAGATGAAGATAGCAATTGGCCTACCGCTCTGAACTCAGTGTTTGTTATGTATTGTGTTCAGCCTGGAAATAGATTAAAAATTAGTTATGAAGTAGGAGGTACAACCTTCTTGTTTCAGGGACTGTGGTCCTAAAGTTATTGAGCAGCACCTGGTCTGAGCTTTGCTGAATCTGGAGGCTGACAGCATACTCCTGGGTCCAGATAGCGACTAGTGAGGTGTCTCCAGAACACAGGAGAGCAATCGAGCAGAGGAGTCTTTTCCTGCCGCCATCACGAAAGTTAAGCCTCTGTGGCCAGTGGAGCTCAACATTATGTGTCCCCTCAAAAATTGACATTTTAGTGAAAAAGAGGGACAATACCTTGTTTAAATTGACAGGAACTGTGAACTTTTTCCCCATACTATTTCCCAGATAAACAAACACTTGAAGTCATGATGACAAATAATAACATAGCATGAAAAAACAAAACCAGTAGTACCTCCTAGTACTACCACACAACTGACACACATAGGATAATACTAATACAATATGTCACTACTAAGTTCATATTTATAAATTATGTATATATAAATTGTGATTACAATTAATTGTGATTCCTGGTTCACTTTGTAGTTGAATCAGGATATATATTAGTGAAAGTAATTAATACATATATATTTGAAACTTTACCAGTGATTCATTTAAGATAGTCTTATAGAGTGTTAATTGTGTGTGAGTGTCACAGTGTTGTCAAGTGTGGTGGAATAAATTAAATTGTTTATCTGTCTGTTGTTGTTGTGACTTACACTTCATCATATACATACCCTAGACATTTAACGTAGTCATCACAACATTCCAGAATAATTCTGACTGAGGTATAATGTGGTAGCAAATAAGGTTATCTGTAAAACACTACACCTATTAGATACAGATACCTTCACAGCTGATCTCAGTCAGTACGCTAAGTCCCCTATAAATATTTATAACATCCCACTTTACCACAAGCTAACATCATGTGGTTCCTTATATGACTTTAGAAGGGGATGACTCTTGCTGTCTTCCACGCGCCTGGTATTTTTCCCATTAGCCAGATTTTGTTGTAGAAGGATGCAATCACCTTTAAAGTAGTGTTTTGTAACTTTTTGAGGATTTCATAGCTTAGAATGTCTTGTCCAGGGGTGATATTAGTTTTCGCAGTATGTTAATATTAATGTGCTATTTTTTATTACACACCCTCTACTTAAGATCTTCCCTATTTTGTTTTTACTTTTAGATGAAAATCCCCACTCTTGCATTCATTCAGATACTTAATATATTTGTTTTTGCACGGTTTTATAAAGAAATGGAAGGTACCTTCATGTGCTCAATATCGCTGCATTATCTACAAACTGAGATAAGTTGTTTTTAAGGTTTTTAAATTCATCTTCTAAGTCGTTAAGAAAACATTAACATTGATGGTGATATTACTGACCCCTGTGGTTTTCCAACTTCCTGGTCTTATACATAGAATCTATCATTATTTATTTTTACTGTGAAATATCTTTCCTGTAGGAAATTGTGTAGGTAATTACATGTTCTATCTACTACACTATTCCTAATTTCTTGATCTTAAATGATTATTAATTCTCTTTCTAATCTAATCTCCTGGTGTAGAATGGGGATGACTACTGCTGTCTTCCTAGCTCCTGATATTTTTCCCCGTGTGTTAGATTTTATTGTAGAGGGTGTGCAATCACCTTTGCAGTAGTGTTTTGTAACTTTTTGAGGATTTCATAACGTAGAATGTCTGGTCCAGAGGTGAGAGTTGGTTTTTTTCCTATTAATTCTCTTTCTATCTAATCTCCTGGTATAGAATGGGGATGACTACTGCTGTCTTCCTAGCTCCTGATATTTTTCCCCGTGTGTTAGATTTTAGTTGTAGAGGGGTGCAATCACCTTTGCAGTAGGTGTTTTAGTAACTTTTTGAGGATTTTCAAAACTTAGAATGTCTGGTCCAGAGGTAGATTGGTTTTTCCTATTAATCTCTCTTTCTTTCTAATCTCCTGGTATATAGAATGGGGATGACTAACTGCTGACTTCCTAGCTCCTGATATTTTTCCCGTGTGTGTTAGATTTTATTGTAAGGGGTGCAATCACCTCACCCTTAAAGTAGTGTTTTGTAACTTTTTTGAGGATTTCAACTAACGTAGAATGTCTCTGTCCAGAGGGTGATATTGGTTTTTCCTATTTAATTCTCTTTCTATC
>JAMPIV010001858.1:0-153689 GCA_024509875.1 Oreohelix idahoensis | reverse complement strand
GGGCTTTACTAGCTAATTAAATTAGATAAAACCACCTTCTTCCAAAAGGCGGCAAGGCATATAAAATTAACCTTGCTAAGACACATTCAGCATACAGACGAGTATTCCTTGACTCTTACCTGATCGTACCTCTTGTAATACAATACCTGCCTTCAAGGTAGATGCATCATCATCTTTCTCTTTCTCTGCATCGATGCCAAGAAAGTAATCTTGTGCAAGGTATATACTCGTTGAAGACCCACATTAGATACTCTATAGTTTTTGGTTCCATTGTTGGATCATCACTGCAGAGCAAGGGGGAGCTAACCCCGTGACAGCAGGTAAAACTCAAACGCTGTAATATATGCAATACATCGAGTAGTAAAATAACTAATTACTTTTACCCATTATAATGTTATTGTTGATTCAGAATGGGGACATCACTGCACTCCGAGCCAAAATTAATAAATAACCATATGTGCTCAGTCTCCCTCAGCAAATGTCGAAGGGTATGAAATGCTAATTGGTGTCCTGTATATACAATTCGCTTATAACACGTCCATCCATGGACCAGTCTAAACGCTCGTATGCCCAATTCTCTAACGCAGTCTCGATCTTGTTGATTCAATGGATAGCAGTGTCGGGAGTGACACTATAATTACCACATGGAGTCGATAGCCTCTTTACGATTATTGTTGATTCCATCGATAGCAGTGTCGAGTGACACTGTATTACCCACATGTCGGCTAAACAATTGAAAGAGACAAGAAAGAATTTATTAAAAAGATCATCACATTTTAGAACATGAGACGTAATATAAGTCAAGGACGATGACTGGGACAGTAGTAGGTTGTTGATTATATAAATTAAAAAAGATAATATGGTTGATAAGGGGTGGATTTTAGGCGCATGACGTCTAAATTACACACCCTATCGACACACCAGGTATTAAAGTGAAGATGTAGGTGTCCCTTCTCTGGGTTTATGATGTTGCTGTGTATTATTGTAGTAGAACTAGTTCACAGGAGTAACAACACAGGTTCAGGCATTGATAACCATGATGTGTAAGAGATTCATAGAAATGGTATCTTCGCTAATACGTTTTATACCCATTTATTGCACGCCACAAGGACTCAATTACAGTCATGATTTATATTTATGTCATCGGCACCCAACATAGTCCAAGAAAGTTCAGCATTCAAAAATAATAATTAGTGCCAGCCTGATAGTCATGTAGAATCCATATTCAATTCAATATTCATATGTGTAAAACAAAGAATAGCCTCTCCACATATATTCGATATACATAAACCTAGTTCTGGTTCGTGAAGCTGTATAAATTAATATATAGCCCAGTTCTGGTGGTACCATAAAGGTTCATTACATTATAAAAGTTCTGCAACAGTGGTTCAGCTGCAAATTCATCAATGTTCATAGATAATAATAAATACTACTCCTTCCTGATGCTAGCAGATCAGTGTTATGTATACTTAATAAGTCCATTTATCAGTCGCTCTGCACGTGAAAGCATACATTGAAGTTACAGGTCAACCCGACCTTTATAAACCTTCCTAAGTCTAACCATCTGACTTGGACGTGATCTCTGATATAACGAATCCTGGAACACAGACAATAGTCTTGTTGGTCTTGAGCGACCCATAGATATATAACTAGTTCAGGTATAAAGATATCGGTGGCGAAATCCTAATCAAAGTACCTCTCCCATTTTGATCACACAAGCGAGCAAAGTAGGAGCGACAAAAAATTTGAAGAACTTGTTAGATGATAGCGTAAAGTTCTAAAATACAAGAGGAATTACCTTTTTTCGAAAATCAAACCACTGAACATATGCCTCCAGGGGGCTTGAATAACACTGGGAAAATAGTTTATAGTTTAGAGTCTAACTACTCTCACAAATAGACAATGTATTTCCCTCAGAAAAATCAAAGAGACGCAGGATTTGCGTCCGCTCGCTTGCTCAGGGACCAATATTCTTAACCTCCCACAAAACTCCCCGAGCTGGGCGGGGAAACCCCAATCGAACTCTCAAAGAGTCTTAGACATGCGCAGAAAGCATCTACCTGAGTATCAATTCACACAAGACGATTCTCTAAGAACATACGAGATAAAAGACACACACTATCGCTCCTTTTATGGTCATGAAACAGAAAAAACCCTTAAGACAGGTTTCAGACATCTACAACAGTTGACTGATACTACCAAATAAGGAGATATGGTCCCGCTTCGTTCAAGAAATTATAGACCGAAAAGCGTGTATCGACTTACAAGAGGATGGTAAAAAACTCATAAAAAATAGTAGTCTCAAAATCTCGAGTTATGTCACTTTGACTGTAAAATAATTATAATACACATTTCAGTCAAGAAAATGATCATACAAAGACTTTTTTATACAAAATGATAAAAAAAAATGATTCTGTGCGTAACACATTTACCGCACCCTCCCGGGGCGAAAAAATGAATGACACATTTTTTTTTTTAAATCCTGGAGCCGGAAAATCTAGGCTTCCTAACGCCACGTATGATGCGCGGATATAATTACCTAACAAATTAGCTCAACGCATGGAGCGAAACTGAGATCATATCTCAGATCTTTAGAGAAAAAACTTTATTTAAGTATAGCGTATATATTCCAGGAAGGTGCCACCAAAAACACACGCCACAATGATGGCAACATCATAATGAAAATGTTCAAAATTACATTTTCTCATGCCACTCTATGAATTTAACTATATTATCATAGTATTATATAAATGAAGTGTTGCAAGAACATCGGTGTAATAATTTTACTGATATATACCGCACTATAATATTACTAATATTCAAAAGTACACAGAAATTTATTAAAAAATAAATCATTATCAATCATTTATAAATACATGTGCTGTTTCTTGTAGACATCAATACAATCGATACAAGGAAAAATGTGGACATCATCCGCTCCAATCTAGGACAGGACTTGATATCATCAAAGTTCCACAATGGACATAATTCCTCGCCCAGACTTCATATGATGTGCTGCGAAAATATCAATAACACAATATCTTAAAGATAACTGTTTAAATTTCTTAATACAATCATGAAAATATATTATCTAAATATGGGCGAGTGATCTTTTGGCCCGTATATCTACTAACTAAGCATTCTTAGATGAATTACATGGTACAAATGTTATAAATTCCTAAAAAAAAAACATTGAGAAAATATTTTTGCTAACAGATGTTCATTAGAGTAATTGGACTGTGTATATCAGGAAATATATATGACAGAAGAATCATGTGGAATCGTGTGGTGGGCATCTGGACAGAATGTCTGCCATCACACATTATCCGAACCACGGATAGCTCGAACCGAGAAATGAAATGGTTGAAGAGCTATGGCATAACGGGTGGACCTCGAGCTCTTCAAGTTTTTGCTCTGAATAGCAGTGAGCGCTTTTTGGTCGGTTTCCCACAATGAAGAGTGTGCGCCTAGAAGAAATCTTTGTAACTTCAGAATAGACCATACCATAGCCAATAACTCACGGTCTAAAACCGAGTAATTCTTTTCTGCAGCATTTAATTTCCTAGAGATATACATCACCGGATGCAGAGTATCAGAATACTCCTGCATTAGTGCTGCCCCAATCCCACTTGACGAGGCGTCACTTCGAAGAACAAAAGTCTTCTCAATAGTAGGTAACCTAAGAATAGGTGGAGATGAAAATAGGGCTTTAACCTGGTCCAATGAGGATTGACATTCTTTAGACCAGCGGATCAGATTAGGCGACCCTTTCTTCAATAAAGTAGAAAGCGGTGCCATAATGGAGGACAGATTCGGAATGAATCGTCCGTAGAATTGGATCAAACCTAATAGACTCCTTACTTGTTTCTTCGTCTTAGGGACCGAAATATTAAGTATTTTTGAAACATTGTGGTCCTCTGTCTTTAAAAGACCATGACCAACACGATGACCCAGGAAAGAAATCTCACTAAATCCTATAAAGGCTTTAGAGGGTTTTGCAGTCAAGTTATACTCGCGAAGAGTAGACAGTAATTCGTATAAACCCAAATAGTGATCTTCCCAGGAATCACTGAACAGACAGATATCATCTAGGTATGCTATGACATCTGTACGATATGCGAGAATTCGCCGCATCATGCGTACGAATGTAGCAGGGGCGTTCATAAGACCAAAAGGCATGAAATTCCATTGGAATAAACCCCTAGGTGTAGAAAAAGCTGTAAAAGGTTTGGCACGTTCAGTTAGCGGGACTTGCCAATAACCTTTAGACAAATCTAGTTTGGTAAAGAATCTAGAATTAGAAAGTTTATTGAGTAGCTCTTCTAACGAAGGCATAGGTTCAGCATCGAACTTCGTAACTTGGTTCAATTTGCGATAATCTACGCAAATGCGAATGTTATTATCCTTCTTTCGAACAATAACCATAGACGAAGAGTATGCTGAAGTGGATGGTTCAATGATTTCCAAACGTATCATTTCATCTAATTCTTTTTCGACTTGAGACTGGAAATGGATAGGTATTGGATAGGATCTGACTCTGATAGGATTATGATCAGTTAGCACAATGTCATGTTCAATGACATGTGTGTGTCCCGGGATGTCTGTAAGAACATCCTGAAATGTTTGCAACATTGAAGAAACTTGTCGATGTTCCTCAGCGGAAAGATTTGGAGAAACGGTCACGTTTTTCCAAGATTCCGTAGAATAAAGTGGGACCATAGGAAGAGGAAGATTGACATCAGAAAAAGTAGTTTCCTCATCCTGTATAACTGACAGAGATGAGTACTGACCATGAGGTGCTTGAGAATTGTCCGTTGCCTGGAAAATAGGCTGCAAATAGTCAGGTCTTTCATGAAATTCCGTGAGCATATTTATGTGGAAAGTTTTATGCTTTCCATCAATATCGACAACATAGTCGACATCAGAAATTTTGGAGACTATTGCATATGGACCTTTCCATGCAATTAGAAGTCTGTTCTCCCTTGAAGGAAGTAGAACGAGAGCTTTGTCACCTGGACAAAGTTGTCGTAGACATCTATTCTTATTTGCAAACTGCCTTGCCTTTTCTTTAGCAAACTCGGATGAAGAAGTTGCTAGTTTGCATGCCTCGATGATCTTTTGCCTAAGAGCAATGACGTACTCATAAGAAGATTGAGTCTCATCGCTAATATTATCGGCAGTGATTAGATCGTGAAGTAAAGACATAGGGCCGCGCCTCGCGGTTGCGCGCCAAAGACAAGTTCAAAAGGTGAAAACCCTGTATGTTCATTGGGGACCTCTCTATACGCAAAGAGAGCCGCGGGTAAGACCCTGTCCCAATCCTGAGGATGATCCTCAGTTATCTTCCCAAGTAAAGTTTTCAGAGTCATATTCAAACGTTCGATTAACCCATTAGACATTGGGTGATAGATACTGCTGAGAGACCTTTTAATATGTAGCATAGACATTACCTGTGACATATGTGTCTGATATAAGTTGAGTGCCATGGTCTGACAATATTTCTCCGGGAAAACCCAAGCGAGAAAATATCAGCCAAAGAGCGTCTGCGATATCAGCAGTTGAGATGCTCTTGAGAGGTATTGCCTCTGGCCAACGTGTGCACATATCGACACATGTAAGAATAAATTGATGTCCTCTAGCTGACTTAATTCTAAAAGGACCGATAATATCTATTGCCATTTTTTGAAAAGGGCGAATAGGAATGTCAGCAGCCTGGATAGGCGCAGCATGTCGTGGTCCTTTAGATTTGACCTCCTGACATACTTTGCAAGAGCGACAGTACATTCGTATGTCCTTGCTCACAAATGGCCAAAAGAAAGCCGCAAGAACCCTCGACTTTGTACGGGAAAAACCCATATGTCCAGCACATTGCGAGTCATGAGCATGTTGCAATATTTGCAATCTCATGCTCTTGGGCACAAGAATTTGTGAATGAGTGGACGTAGTCGAGTCTTGTACCATACGTACAAGTACGCCGTTCTTCATAGAAATCCAAGATTTTCTATTAGTATTTTGATTAGGATCACCTTTTTTTGCTAGAATGAAGAATTTTTGTAAAGAAGGATCTTCTTCTTGCAATTTGATAAATGAGTCACGTGTAATAGTCAAGTGACTATCTTGGTCATTTACTTCATCATTATTAGTTAATGAAGTTTGAGGTGGATCCAGAGCATGTGCTCTTGTGACCACCGCATTGGTAGCTTCAATGTTTTGCTCTTCCCAAACAGCAATCTGCTGTGGGGTACATTCCCTAACTCCGTGAATACGACCAATAATAAGGTCCGCAATAGGGTTTGGAAGTAGACACGCGTGGACCTCTCCCGTGAAGAAAGGAGTAGCAATATGTATTATGGCAGTAGGATATTTTTCCAACGTGCCACCAAATGTGTCACATTTGATAACCCCTTCCTGTAGCACAGGATGGATTTACAAGAGATTGTCCTAACACCAATAGTAGTTACATCCAGAATCAAAATAACACTGAGAGACTGGATTTTACTATTTACAAGCCCCTTATGTAACATAAGCATGAGAACCTCTTTCCCGTCATGAGCTACATTAGCAGGAAGAAGCGGGCAAAGGATGACCACAGCTTAAAGTAGTAACGGTTTTCGGGTCAAATAAAGTACTACTTTGGATTTTGACATTTATTTGCTCTACCAAAATCTAAAGATGAGCATCCCCCGATAGCATTATGGTCTTTATCATTATTAACCTGTTTATCTGCTCCCTGAGATTCTTGTTGAACAGAGTTTGTCTGTTGATCTTTTTTTCTCTTCTCTTGCGATCTACCGCGACCATTATTGCCTCTGCAATTATCATTAAAGTACCTACTGTAATTTTTATCCTGGTTTGAGTTCCAGTTTCCATAACTGTCATTACCATCTCTATACTGCTGAGAACATTGGTATTGGAGGTCTCTGCGAAAAAAATTTTCCTCTATACCGATTACCTTTGTGAAATATTTCTAAAGTTAAACGGGAGGTAGAATACCGTGTAGTATATTAGGTTGTCCTCCAGTTCTGGGGAGAAGAATCTCCCTGGAATTGATTGCTATGATTCTGTGCATAATTACGGTTACTCTTTTTATTGAAATTATTGCTGGCTACTACCCTGAAATTTACGCATAAAATTCGGGGTCCAAAAAGGTCTGCCGAAGCAACCTGGCAGGGCAGACCTTCTTTTTACTTTAGAGTTGCTAATCGGTTTATGTGAGGGATGCGCAGTAACATACTGGCTACAGTATTCTTCCATTTCTTTTATGTATTTGGGCTTACGCTCATGAAGAAAAATGAAAGAAAAGATTTCATTAACAGAAGACATAACCTTGTCTCTAAAGTAGTAAGTCCATAAGAAGCTTCAAATGTACTTTCTGTCTTAGACATAAGCTCAACCCATCGTAAAAAAAGTAAGGACTTATCCTTGAGATGAATTCAGATTAATTCAACTCCAGTTTCTGGTAACATGTTTTTAAATTGAAGACGATATCCGTCCACGTTAAGTTGGTTACTTCTCCCCATACTTGGCCACCAAAAATGATAAGGGTGGATTTAGGCTGACGTCAAATTACCACCCCTATCGACACCAGGTATTAAAAGTGCAAGATGTAGGTGTCTTCTCTGGTTTATGATGTTGCTGTGTATATTGTAGTAGATTAGTTCACAGAGTAAAAAAAGACAACACAGGCAACATGATGTGTAAGAGAGTCATAGAAAATGGTAACTTCGCTTTACGTTTTATAATTTTCCATTTATTGCACGCCACAAAACAGTCATGATATATATGTCCTCCACACCAACATAGTCCAAGAAATTCAGCATTCAAAATAATATTAGTGCCAAGCTGATAGTCATGTAGAATCCAATATTCAATATTCATCAGTGTAAACAAATAGGGCTCCATTCAATATCGATAAAACATAAAGTTCATTATACATAAAAGTTTCTGGTTCGTGGGGCTGTATACTTAATATGCCTCAGATCTGAATGTCTAAAAGTACATACATATTAATTCTGCAACAGTGTCAGCTGCAGATCATCAATGTTCATAAGATAATAATAAATACTCCCTTCCTGATGCTAGCAGATCAGATGTAGATACAATAAGTCCATTTAATCGTCTGCACGTGATAGCATACATGGAGTACAGGTCAACCCGACCTTTATAACATTCCTAAGTCTAAACCATCTGACTTGGACGTGATCTCTGATATAACGAATCCTGGAACACAGACAATAGTCTTGTTGGTCTAGAGCGACCCCATATATGTAAAACTAGTTCAGGTATAATAGATTATCGGTGGCGAAATCCCTAATCAAAGTACCTCTCCATTTTGAATCACACAAGCGAGCAAAGAGCGACATAAAAATGAAGAACTTGTAGATGATGATAGCGTAAAGTTCTCAATACAAGAGGAATGTCACGTAGGGTTTATATTCATATTTAATTTCTCCTACATCTTCTTCCTATTCTTGTCACATAAACTCTCTCTTTTAATATCTCTGTACTTCATTTTTTTCCTGTATATTTTTTCACCCATTCGTTTTTGCGAATATTATTTTCATATAATTCGCAAACTTTACCTGTTTTCCTTTCTCTAAAACTGAGAATCGCGCTAGGACGATATTTCGTAGATGTCAGGGCTGCAGGGCGTCAGAAGGCGTGATAAGTCGGTTCGCTGAACACAGGACGTAGCAAATCGTCTACATTCTCACCGAGCGCGCGAGCTTCTTCTCGGCATAAGTCCCGGTGAGGTGTGATACTTTACATCTGCACCGGTCAGTATCCAGACATTTGTCTGAAAATCCCAAACTGACACGGCGCTCACTTGGGCCATGGTCAGCTGTAGTGTGAAAACTGCCCTACAATGGAGTCAGGCTGTCTGGGATTTGAAACTGACACGCGTACATCGTGGTCAGTAGGTGACAGTTACGACACGCGTTAAGCGGACGTAAATGTTGGGAGTAGGGGAGATAATTTCGCTTGGCGAAATAAGTTTGGGCCCTTTGTCTGATTTTAAGATATTGGCCAAGTTTGAAACTTTAATTTCATTCTCGCTCATAGACTCCACAGTAGATAGGTCGCTCGAAAAAACAGAATAGCTGTTAGCGAAGATCTCAGTTTGTTTCGGCAATTTGTCGAACTTCTAGACTTCCAGAAATATTTTCAGCATTTTTATTCTTAAGTTGTGCGACTACCTGTAATTCTGTGGTTGAGGTAATTAATATGATAGATATATAGATTTTGTGAGTGTTAAAGTGTTAAATCGCTTAATTCATTTTAATCTATTTCTTTAGCGCAGAAGAGAAAAAAAGTGGTAGGCTATTATATTTTCTAGGGAAGCATTCAGTGGAAAGCAGACTAAAAATTTAATTTCTAGCTTATAACGGCAATTGTAGCTATTTATGAATTTAATTTAACTGCTAATACTCAGTCGAGTGTATTTTTCTAAACTAACGTATAAACTCTAGAATCCAGCCTCATGAATGGTGACGGATACGCACGTGTTCTTAATTTATGAGGATTGCTGATTTTTAAATATAACTTACGTCACGGGAAGTTTAAATGATAAGCAAAGCTCTCTGCTTGCAAGTTTAAATGTAAGTTTTAACCAGTACAGATTCTGTTTATTATATTATATGTGTTATTTTTCCTCCACACAGTGAAAGTTTTGGGGTGACCCTAACTTTACCAGCACCTAGTAGTAGTTTCCATACTTGTGAAGAAATAGACAGTCCTTATTTTGAACCACGTGGGTTTTCTCAAGTAACACTGATCTGACGGTGCAAGTTAGACAGAAATACTAATATCCCTATAACGGGTTTTCAAAGACTGTAATGATAAATACTGGACCTTGGAGCCAGCACTTAATTTCTTCTAGAAACTCTATATAATTTGCTGCCTGGTGGCGTGAATATTAACAATCATTTCCCGACTAGATTATATCTTGTGGACAAATCTGTGGTGTGACTAAAGTGAATCCTATACTGAGGGAAGGCACCGACCTGACATTCATCATTTTTTTTAGAAACCTACGCTATTGACACTGTGCTCTGCTAACTCCCGCGCCTGGAATAATTGTTAGGTGACTTAATCAGACATTTGAACAAATTTGCATACCCAAGTAGTCGTTCCCGGAGACTCCAAGTTAAATACGTCTTTTGGAACTGGGGACTTCTTGGCAGAAGACTGCATTTTTTGAGTCTGTGTGAAAATCTAAAATCAATGTGTGTTCCAAGAGGCAGCGAGCAAAGTCGTGAGTACCTGAATGAGAAGCCATGGCGGAATGAATGAGTGTACGCTGGTCTGAGTGATATTTTCACTATTATATCTTTGACACCCTGTTGCTGTCCTAATTTTTTTTTTCCAATCTGCATAATTTGTTGCTAAGGCTAGAGTTCTTGTGTTTTTGTCTTAGGTTAAATCAGATTTTTTTCAAACTCTGTGCATATAATTACGAGATAAAACAAAGAAAAACTCTTAGACTCAAACCCTATGTATCTGTGACTCTGGCGCCATCATCTGTTCTCTTAACGGGGCCGGGCTAAACCTAGAGTTAACACTATAACGGGGCTATCATCCTTGCAACATTTTCCTTGATTTTTTATGACTATGTGTATATGTATTTTCCTTGATGTACTTTCTTTGATGTTGTGAGCCGATTTTTCCTGATATTAAAATCGCTCTTGAACTAAATAATCGTGTTTGGTCAGCTCGTTCTAGATAATATATATATCATTGTTATAGTTTTCCCACGTCTGTGTGTGTTTACCTGTCGTCACGTGTATGTGCGTGCCTGTGAGTGATAGAAATATACGTAATATGTATATTGGTGTAGTCTGTCTGACGCTGTAACAACTGTTGTAGAAGATAGGTGAGAGAGAGAAGAATTCTTTTCGCTTTCAGAGACAGCCACTATATCAAAACCTATCATCTCACGTGTGTGGAAATTCTATTACCTTTCACTAACTCTCACTGAGTCTATCACCTATTCAAACCTATTCAGAAGGGACCAAACCTAGTCTTAATTCTCCTATCGGAAATCTACGACAAATGGGGACTCGTTTCCGGTCTTTGAACTTAGAATAGGAAGACGAGTACGACAAACGTGGACTCGTCTATCTGGATTTTGTATTTAAGATTCTTATTCTGTAATAGAGTAAGAGTGTGATGTCTTGTGAGTTGTTATATCTTTAATATAATTACCCCCTAGACTAGCGATCTGTTTACGGGCGTGCTGACCACACAAACTAATAAGTTTTTTTTTTTCCCACAGCATCTTTGAATAATATACATTTTGGTTACAGGTTGATTTTGTCGGGATATATGTTAACTGCTGATTGTAATACTAAATGCTGGTAAAGTGGTGAGTGTATAACATTCACTGGGTACTGAGGCAGAACGGCGTTTGAACTAAGTTAAGGAGTGTGTTTCGGACTTTTTTGTCCAGATTAATTCCCTCCCTTACCCGATCTGACTTCAGGGGCGAACTTATAGTGGATTTTTTAAAAATTAAGGGATTATTTTTCTCTTTAATTTTTGCAATATTCTTTTGCTTTTCCACTGTAGCAACTTATTTTTCAGTTGTAATCTTAACTACCATTTATTTGGCGTAGTCGTGTTTTGCATTGAGTGCTTTATTGCCGATAATAGCAGCGATAGTTAGATTTTATTTTGGAGGAGGTATCCCAGGGTTAAGGATATCATCTTTTGAATTTTTGGTTTTTTTTTTTCTCGTAAGTGGTAGGAACCAGGTTATTCTTTTTCCTATTTTCTATCTCCACGTGTCTCAGTCACTGACATAATATGGCCGAGAGGGCAAAGCTTAGACAACTCCTCAGGGACGAAGCGAGAGAGGAGGGACTGGAAGGAGAGGAAGCGAAAGCTTTTGTCAGGGACGAACTGGAGAGATATGATGCGGAGAGGAAAGCAGCTGAAGCTAAAGAGGAAAAAGAAGAACTAAGGAGGAAAGAAGAAGCAGCCGAAGCTTTACAGCAGAAGAAGATTGAGGAGGAAATGGAAATTCGCAGGGCGAACGAACGAGAGAAGGAGAGACAGCATGAGGAAAGAGAGAAGGAGAGACAGCATGAGGAAAGAGAGAAGGAGAGACAGCATGAGGAAAGAGAGAAGGAGAGACAGCGTGAGGAGAAAGAGAAGGAGAGACAGCATTTGGAAAGAGAAAATGAGCAACGACGACAGCATGAGTTGGCTCTTAAAACTCTAGAAGTCCAAAGTCTTGGCGCTGCCTCTACCTCCAGCAATGGAGAGTCTTCTCCTCATTCTTCCTTAACTGATCCTGCTAACACTCAATCTCTTCAACTAAATGCTATGTCTTTCACCCTTGAGTCTTTCCCTTGTCCAAATGAGAAGATTGACACACATGGCTAGAAAAATTTGAGAAAATTGCAACTCTGTACGGGTTAGAGAGGTCGCGTTGGAATATGAAACTTTCCCAGGCCCTAAAAGGTTCTGCTTATGATGTTTATTCTAAGCTGGAAAGTAGCCAACAAGACGACTACGATGTGTTGAAGAAAGCGTTACTGGAGCGCTTTGAAATGAACGCTCGCAAGTTTTTGCAACTGTTTCGCAACAGCCGGAAAGAGAATTCTGAAACTTTTCACCAGTTCTCATCTCGTCTTAAGGGATATCTAACAAAGTGCCTTGAGCTTTCGCAGCTCCCCTCTACCTATGAAGGTCTTGAGGAACTTGTTCTAACTGAACAAATAAAGAACACTTTGTCTGCTGATACCCGGAGATTTCTCGCTGAGCAGGGGGCAGAAAAACTTGAAGACATTTTGGAAAAGTCTGAGCGTTATCACAATGCGCTGGCTGAACTACCGGCCACAAAGCGGAAACCGACAGAGGAGCATTTTCGAAAACATAACCTAGAGCAATCTTCTCAGGCTTCTAACCAAAACAACCACAGAGAAAACTGGACCTCAAAACCCCCCTCCTGAAAAATCCAAGTTCTACAAGAACAAGTACCCCAACCACCCCAAACAGTCTGATCAACCCGACCGCCCTACATGGCAGCGTAGCCAGAAAGGACAAGGTGGCAAAGGGAGAACCCCCCGAGCACGGGACATATGATCAGACCGAGCACACCGAGCCGAAACGCATCGGATGCTTATTGACAGTCTCGCAAGGCGGAATTGTTGACAGTGATTCCCAACCTGTTGGGGATAGACCCTCAACGCGAGGTATTGTTACTTTGAACGGTTCTCAAACTTCTTGCTTATTTGACACGGGGCTTTCTTATGATTGCATTGTTGCCAGAAAGCTGGTTAAACCCGGTCAAGAGACAGGAGAGACCGTCAAACTTTGTGGAGTTCGTAAGAGTGATGCACCTACAGCGCTTCCCATCGCATTGGTGGAGATACACTCTGACTTTGTCAGAGGTGTGATCAAAGCGGCTGTTATGGATGATCCCATCTACCCAGTCATACTTGGCGGGAGATACGTGTGTATTGGGAAACCGGAAGAGCCGATTGTGGCAGCAGTAACTACAAGAGGGCAAACCAAGAAGGAACGAGAGCCTGCGCCAAATTTGTTACCAAGGGAACTTAAAGAAGCGCAACAAAAGGATCCTACTTTGGCACCCTGCTTTAGGAAACTGCCCATGGCGAAGGAACCCAAACAGCACGGGGACATTTTTTCTGAGGATGGCGTACTTTATCGGAGAACGGGCAAGCCTGACCAAGGTTACAACCAGCTCCTAGTACCGAAACAGTACAGAAGCCAAATCCTAGAAATGGGGCACTCTCTTCCCTTTAGCGGACATATGGGACAGAACGCCACAAACCAACGTATAACCACTCATTATTGGTGGCCAGGAGTGAATACTGAAATCATCAGATATGTCAAATCCTGTGCCCAGTGCCAACGTGTGCCACCCAAGCAACGGGCACCCCCCAGTCCACATGGGTGAAATGCCAATAATGGGAACACCATTCGAACGGGTTGTGATCGACATTTTAGGGCCTTTCGAAAGGACTAAAAGAAGGAACAGGTTCATCCTGACCTTAGTCGATACATGCACTTTATGGGCAGAAGCTATCCCGCTAACATGCGCAGATGCCAAGCATGTCGCAGAAGCCCTCGTGCAGATTTTCACTCGGTTGGGATTCCCTCAGCAAGTGTTGACGGATAATGGATCTCCATACCGAAACCTGTTGATGGATGAGATCGTTAAGATCTTGAGGACCCAGCACATCCACACTAAGCCATATATACTCCGGCCGGAAATGGGCTCGTGGAACGTGCTAATGGAAACCTCACCATGATGCTAAGTAAGCTGGCACAAGTGAAACCTGAAGATTGGGATCTCTGTATTCCTGCAGCATTATTTGGCTACAGAGAATCTCCTCATACTTCCACAGGATTTCCGCCAGCTACACTCTTATTCGGCAGACCCATTAAGGGCCCGCTTGAAGCCTTACTTCAGTCTCTGACAGACGAGAAGGCTGATGAGACAGTTGTCTCAGCCAGTAAATATGTGTCGGTTTTAAAGGAACGGTTGAAACTAGGGTGGGACCTAGCAACGACTAACTTTAAGCGAGCACGCACCAAGCACGCTAACCGATACAGGAAAGTCGCGGAAGAGAGGAACTGGAAGCAGGAGAGAAAGTTTTGGTGTTGCTCCCTACCGAGAACAACCAACTGAAGATCGGATGGCAAGGGCCGTTTACCGTCCTGAAAAAGATTTCTAAGGCTAACTACCAGATCTCTATTGAAGGAAAGGAGAAGGTTTTCCATTTAAATCTCTTAAAGAGATACTTGGAAAAACCAGTGCCAACCTCCGACCATCTCCTGACGATCGCCAAAACTGACGAAGATGACGATAGTGGCAGGGATATTCCACCGCTATCACAGGAAATCTTTCAAAAATGTCAGAAGCGGCGACGCTCTTTCAAGCGCGCATATGAGACATTCCAGGGGAAGGAAACTTTGAGGAGTGGACTTGAGTAGGAATTGGACAGAGATGGAGGGGGAGATGGAGAGGGAAGAAGATAGACACCCCGAAGCTACGGTTATAGGAAATTAAACTCCATAACGTAGACATGGAGTGCTTCCATATCTTAAAGGGGGGAGGCTCTGTCACGTAGGGTTTATATTCATTTAATTTCCTACATCTTCTTCCTATTCTTTCACATAAACTCTCTCTTTTAATATCTCTGTACTTCATTTTTTCCTGTATATTTTTTTCATCCATTCGTTTTGCGAATATTATTTTCATATAATTCGCAAACTTTACCTGTTTCCTTTCTCTTAAACTGAGAATCGCGCTAGGACGATATTACGTAGATGTCAGGGCTGCAGGGCGTCAGAAGGCGTGATAAGTCGGTTCGCTGAACACAGGACGTAGCAAATCGTCTACATTCTCACCGAGCGCGCGAGCTTCTTCTCGGCATAAGTCCCGGTGAGGTGTGATACTTTACATCTGCACCGGTCAGTATCCAGACATTTGGCTGGAAAATCCCAAACTGACACGGCGCTCACTTGGGCCATGGTCAGCTGTAGTGTGAAAACTGCCCTACAATGGAGTCAGGCTGTCTGGGATTTGAAACTGACACGCGTACATCGTGGTCAGTAGGTGACAGTTACGACACGCGTTAAGCGGACGTAAATGTTGGGAGTAGGGGAGACAATTTCGCTTGGCGAAATAAGTTTGGGCCCTTTGTCTGATTTTAAGATATTGGCCAATTTTGAAACTTTAATTTCATTCTCGCTCATAGACTCCACAGTAGATAGGTCGCTCGAAAAACAGAATAGCTGTTAGCGAAGATCTCAGTTTGTTTCGGCAATTTGTCGAACTTCTAGACTTCCAGAAATATTTTCAGCATTTTTATTCTTAAGTTGTGCGACTACCTGTAATTCTGTGGTTGAGGTAATTAATATGATAGATATATAGATTTTGTGAGTGTTAAAGTGTTAAATCGCTTAATTCGTTTAAATCTATTTCTTTAGCGCAGAAGAGAAATAAAGTGGTAGGCTATTATATTTTCTAGGGAAGCATTCAGTGGAAAGCAGACTAAAAATTTAATTTCTAGCTTATAACGGCAATTGTAGCTATTTATGAATTTAATTTAACTGCTAATACTCAGTCGAGTGTATTTTTCTAAACTAACGTATAAACTCTAGAATCCAGCCTCAGGAATGATGACGGGATACGCACGTGTTCCTAATTTATGAGGAATGCTGATTTTTAAATATAACTTACGTCACGGGAAGTTTAAATGATAAGCAAAGCTCTCTGCTTGCAAGTTTAAATGTAAGTTTTAACCAGTACAGATTCTGTTTATTATATTATATGTGTTATTTTTCCTCCACACAGTGAAAGTTTTGGGGTGACCCTAACTTTACCAGCACCTAGTAGTAGTTTCCATACTTGTGAAGAAATAGACAGTCCTTATTTTGAACCACGTGGGTTTTCTCAAGTAACACTGATCTGACGGTGCAAGTTAGACAGAAATACTAATATCCCTATAACGGGTTTTCAAAGACTGTAATGATAAATACTGGACCTTGGAGCCAGCACTTAATTTCTTCTAGAAACTCTATATAATTTGCTGCCTGGTGGCGTGAATATTAACAATCATTTCCCGACTAGATTATATCTTGTGGACAAATCTGTGGTGTGACTAAAGTGAATCCTATACTGAGGGAAGGCACCGACCTGACATTCATCATTTTTTTTAGAAACCTACGCTATTGACACTGTGCTCTGCTAACTCCCGCGCCTGGAATAAGTGTTAGGTGACTTAATCAGACATTTGAACAAATTTGCATACCCAAGTAGTCGTTCCCGGAGACTCCGAGTTAATTACGTCTTTTGGAACTGGGGACTTCTTGGCAGAAGACTGCATTTTTTGAGTCTGTGTGAAAATCTAAGATCAATGTGTTCCAAGAGGCAGCGAGCAAAGTCGTGAGTACCTGAATGAGAAGCCATGGCGGAATGAATGAGTGTACACTGGTCTGAGTGATATTTTCACTATTATATCTTTGACACCCTGTTGCTGTCCTAATCTTTTTTTTCCAATCTGCATAATTTGTTGCTAAGGCTAGAGTTCTTGTGTTTTTGTCTTAGGTTAAATCAGATTTTTTCAAACTCTGTGCATATAATTACGAGATAAAACAAAGAAAAACTCTTAGACTCAAACCCTATGTATCTGTGACTCTGGCGCCATCATCTGTTCTCTTAACGGGGCCGGGCTAAACCTAGAGTTAACACCATAACGGGGCTATCATCCTTGCAACATTTCCTTGAAGTTTTGTGACTATGTGTATATGTATTTTCCTTGATGTACTTTCTTTGATGTTGTGAGCCGATTTTTCCTGATATTAAAATCGCTCTTGAACTAAATAATCGTGTTTGGTCAGCTCGTTCTAGATAATATATATATCATTGTTATAGTTTTCCCACGTCTGTGTGTGTTTACCTGTCGTCACGTGTATGTGCGTGCCTGTGAGTGATAGAAATATACGTAATATGTATATTGGTGTAGTCTGTCTGACGCTGTAACAACTGTTGTAGAAGATAGGTGAGAGAGAGAAGAATTCTTTTCGCTTTCAGAGACAGCCACTATATCAAAATCTATCATCTCACGTGTGTGGAAATTCTATTACCTTTCACTAACTCTCACGGAGTCTATCACCTATTCAAACCTATTCAGAAGGGACCAAACCTAGTCTTAATTCTCCTATCGGAAATCTACGACAAGGAATTACCTTTTTTCGAAATCAACCACTGAACATATGCCTCCAGGCAGGCTTGAATAACACTGGAAAATAGTCTAGTTAGCTAACTAACTCACAAAGACAATGTATTTCCCTCAGAAAATCACAAGACGCAGATTGCGTCCGCTCGCTGCTCAGACCATATCTTAACTCCCCGAGCTGGGCGGAAACCACAATCGAACTCTCAAAGTCTAGACATGCGCAGAACGCATCTACCTGAGTATCAATTCACACAAGACGATTCTAAGAACATACGAGATAAAAGACACACACTATCGCTCCTTTTATGGTCATGAACAGAAAACCCTAAGACAGGTTTCAGACATCTACAACAGTTGACTGATACTACCAAATAAGGAGATATGGTCACGCTTCGTTCAAGAAATTATAGACCGAACGTGTATCGACACAAGAGGAGGTAAACTCATAAAAAATAGTAGTCTCAAAATCTCGAGTTATGTCACTTTGACTGTAAAATAATATAATACACATTTCAGTCAAGAAAATGATCATACAAAGACTTTTTTACGAAAAAATGATTCGTGCGTAACAATGGTATGAAATCAGTTTTACAAGTAAACGGTACACATGAGACAAGGGACGTTTCGGGTTTTACCCTTCGTCAGCCACAGTTACGAAAAGGTGACAAGAACAAGAACTACATATATGTACTACAAAGATCTATGATGATGAGGAGGAAAATGTCAAATGAGCGATACAAGCAGATGAAACCACGGTGATAAGCGAAACGATAACAGTAATAATGCAAGAAAATCGTGAAACCAGAAAGACATGGTCGAAACAAGAAAGTAAATAATCAACGAAACGAAGACAGAAATGAACAACACTATAAAAATGAGTAAAAAATCACTTAGCTGGATCCAAGAAAGAAACATTCAAAATGGGTGAAAAAAATAAGGCGTCATGCGGAAGTGACGTAGGAGCTAGTGACGGCTAAGAACAGATAATTGGGGAAACGAAACGAACCAAAGCAAAAACAAGGATAGATAGGAAAATAACGACAGAAGCCACCAGAATTATGCAAAATGATGCTGGACATTAATGCTAGCAGGAGCTAAAACGCCCATTTGAAAAATGAGACGATTCTCCAACGAGAAGCGAGTTCGGTCGTCGCCGATACCTGAACGGAGGGCAGTGACATGAATGTCAGAGTTACCTGAATGGTCATGGCTGTTGAAGCGAAGGGCCACTGGTAAATGTTTGCCATAATGTAGGTGTTGATTAAGTGTTTTTAAAAGTGCTTTGTTAAGGGGGAATTGACTAGGCAGCCATATTCGGTTACTATTTCGTAGATATGATGTCTGTTATTCTAAGTTCTTTTTGTAGAGACGGAGCTCAGGTTTTGGCAAGTGTAACTGATGTAATATAGCATTTCTCTTCTTTGGGCAGACAACACTGGCTATCTGTTCATTGTTTGATGGAACAGATTCAGTCAGCTTGGTTTTTCCTATAGATGAGTAGTTTTTAAGGAATAGTATGCTGGGCTGTTTATTCTGTCTCCGTTTGGAATCGTGTGACTACCGGTGATTAGAATTTTTATTTTAATAAAGTATCACGTTTCAACCCTTAACGGGTTATAATTAGGACATATGGTGTACTAGTTCACGACAATAGACTCAGATTTCCCATACCCAAATATAGTACCTTCTTCCCCCCTCCACACAGTCCAAATAGAGTAAATCAAAACCAAATGTATATGAATGTTCTTGTACGTAACCTCCCCTTTCCATGAAACAAACAAACAATAACAATAACAAACTAACGAAAAAAAAAAACAACCAAAGAAAAAACTAAAACCTAAAATGAAGTTTCTCATAACTGCCTTGTTGTTAACAAAGTGAAAAGGGGTGAGAAAGCCTGGTAGGTGTCCACGATTACATCAAATCCACCAATTATCTGCCATCAGCCACACAAGCACCTGTGACAGTACGGAATGTTACGTCGGATTTACACTAAGATGCTGCCACTTAATTATAGTTAGGGTAAGAATACTTAGCAAGATTTAACACTAAGTATTTGAGCGTGTCTAGTTAGCGTAATAACACTAGTCACAAATCCTATGAGTGATTTAATTAAAGGTTAAGAAATGACGTCATCGAACTTGGGGTAGAACGAACGAACGAACGAACGAACTTTATTTTCGAAGGGTTAAGAATTGGGCGCGCAGGCCCGTCTAACATTCTGCCCTTTCACTCTCATTAATCTTGCATACTATATCCTTTTATTCCCACATGTTACTTTAAGCATTAATTTAAAGGCATGCAACATTATAAAGTTAACATAACAGCATTCATTTACAGTATACAATCATAATAAAAAATGAGTAGGTTTTTTTTTTTTTTACAAGATAGTGACTGAAGAAAAATAATAATAATAAAAATAAAATAATATAAACAAAACAATAAATAAATAAGTTATGTATACCGACACTCACTTATGCGGTCAAAACGTCTAATCTGTAGTATTTTTGAATGTGTCATCAATCCTCAATACAAAAATTACAAAAACACATTCTCACTTACATCCATACATTCTTGGCGGAAATTGAAATAATAATAATAACACTTTCTTGCGCACTTCTGTAGCAGAAAAAGTCTTTCAGCAGTTTAAAAAAAATTATATCTGCATGTACATGACCCATTTAAGCAAACGGAAACATTCACATCTCTACAGTACAGTGGTATGCGGGTACATTCTCACATACATTACATTATAATATTACATGGATATAAAACAAATTATTCCCATTAAAAACGAGCGGAAGAGGAAAAGAAATGTTGACCTATGGATGAGATGTTGACAGGCAAATGATGTTTCTATGGGGGGTAGATAATCAGTGTTTAGGAAGTGTTTGAAAAGTGCTTTGTTAAATGAATATTGTGTAGGTAGGCTTTTTAGGTGGTCTGGAAGGCTGTTCCATAAGTAGGCTCCAGAGTAGGCTAGACTCTGTTTGAACAGGTCGATCCTAGGTTTGGGCAGACGTAACTGATGTAATTGTAGTCCCTCTCTTCTACTGGTTTGAAACAATGATCGTAGGTACGGCGGAGCATTGTTTGATAGAATTGCGTGAGTCAGCTTGGCTTTGTTGTAGAGAAGACGTTTTTTCAGGGACAGTATTGTGGGTTCTTTTCCTGTCCTTGTGTGTGATATCGTGCGATTATCGGTGATCAGACGTATTGCTCTCTTATGCAGGGAGTGCAGTCTCTTTGAGGTGGAAGCAGGGCAACCATCCCATAGTGTAGAGCAGTAATCTAGATGTGTCTGTATATGTGAGGTATAGAACAATAGTCTAGTGTCTGCGTCTAAGAAGTGTTTTATTTTGGCTAGCTGGTACGTCTTTTGAGCCAAGTGTTTGGTTAAATTCCGTACATGGGAGTTCCACGTTAAGTGCTGGTCAATCGTAATTCCTAGAACTTTGTGTTCTGTTACATGTTCAATTTGTATTGATTCCGCGTGTACCTGTAGCGATCTTTTGGTGCAGTTTAGGAGTTTCTGTCTGGTGGTAATCAACATAGATTTCGTTTTTGCTGTGTTTAATGGCATACGATTCATATTACTCCATTTTGTTAGATTGTCTACATCGCATTGAAGAGTCATTTCAAGTGCCACGCAGTCATTGTCACTAGTGTAGATAGTACAATCATCTGCAAAGAGGTCACATGTTGAATATTTTAGATGTAGTGGTAGGTCGTTGATGAACATTGCGAAGAGTAGGGGCCCAAGAATAGAACCCTGCGGTACTCCTGTATCTATCTTCGAGAAATCTGATGTCGAGGTGTTGTGAAGCACTAACTGTTGTCGATCTCCCAGGAATGATTTGATGATGTTTAGTGGATTAGGGCCTATTCTGAGGGTTTCCAACTTTTGAACCAAGATAGTGTGGTCAATCATGTCAAATGCTTTTTTGAAGTCAACAAAAACAGCACCACCTAATTTTCCATCATTTACGTTCGACAGCCAGTTATCTGCCATTTTGGTGAGAGCTGTGTGACAGGAATGTTTGGGTCTGAAACCTGACTGGCTCTCAATGAGCAGTTTGTTTGTTGTTAAGTGTTGAAATGTGGTGTTGTAAATGTGTTTCTCTAGTGGTTTTGAAAGAGATGATAGAAGGGATATTGGTCTGTAACTGTTGGGATCGCTATGTGAGCCAGATTTATAGAGAGGATACACTTTGGCAGATTTAAATGCTGTGGGAAAGTAGTTGTGTGCAATACATTGATTGTACACATAGGCTAAGGAGTCGCAAATGATGGGTGCAGCGTAACGTAGAATCTTATTACTGATACCATCAAGACCAGATGAATTGTTGTTTTTTTAATGCCAAGATATATTTGAGAACTTCGTGTACTGTTAGAAAAGGAATATCTCTAAGATCTGTTATGGTATGTTCAGTGTTGCAGAAGGCGGTCAATTTACTAATATCGCAGTCCATTGGCTTTAGTGTCGATTTGAGATGGTTAATTTCTGTTTTGAAGTGGTTACTAAAATGAGTAGCCGTGAGGGAGCAGCTTTTTGGTAAAGAGTTTAGTGACTTTGTTTTGTGTGTTAGTGTTCTAATGGCTGCCCAGTCTTCTTTACTGTTTGCTTTGTCTTGAATCATCTTTCTGAAATGTAGTTTCTTTTCCTGACGAATGAGGTATTGTACTTTGTTTCTAAGCATCCGATACCTGCTGAAATCGTTGAGCTTATGTGCTTCGTCCCGTTCTCTCATTGTCGATAATATTTCGTTTGTTATCCATGGGGTCTTTCTGATATTTTTAACACGAACTTGCTTTATAGGAACATGTTTATCGAATACATTGTTAAAAGTTTGTGTCCAGTATGTTATGGCTTCTTCTGGATGGGGAAGTTGGTACACGTATGAGAGAGGGGATATTTGTAGGTCTTGTAGGAATAATTGAAGGTTAAAGTTTTTGAAATTCCTGTAATGGACTGTGATATGTTCCGTTTTAGGTGCTTTGAACCCTTTTCTCGTCCAGGTACAGCAAATGGGATAGTGGTCACTTAATGCTGTCCGTGTAACTGTGCATTCTACAATGTTTCTGGGCAGGTCGTATAGATATGATCAATTAGTGTAGATGATGAATCTGTTACTCTCGTGGGTTGATTGACTAACTGTGTGAGGTTGTATGAGATGGTGATATCATTCCACGTGTTGTTCGATTTGTGAAGGTCAATATTGAAATCCCCCAGTAGAATAATTTCCTTCGAAGAAGCCCAAACGTTGTCCATCATTCGTGAGAATGTGTCAAACCATACAGCAGAAGAGCTAGGGTTTCGGTACAGGTAACCAATTAAAACGGGGGTCAGGTTGGGGAGTTTTATTTCCAGCCATATACATTCAATGCCAGTATGTTCTAGATCATCACGGCGTCTGTACTGAAGAGATGTTGAGATGTATATGACTAGCCCTGTTTCATGTTGTCTGTTAGAATCTTTGCGAATGGTGGTGAATCCATTAATCCTAATTTCTTCATCTGTAATTTTGTCATTGAGACGGGTTTCAGAAAAACCAAATATGTGGAAGTTTTGTTGGAGAGAGGTGGAGACTTCAGGAAGCTTACCTAGCAGGTGGTAAATGTTTAAATGACCAATTTTAAGCCCTGATAGTTTAAGCCATGAATTAGTGATATTGCCTATATTTTGATTTGAGTTTTTGCAATCGGACATGATAATAGTCAATAGGAAAGAAAGAATGAGGGGAGTAGGAATGAGTAAGAAGCAATAAAATTAGTACACAATGGTTAATACAAAATTGTAAACAAGTTATAAAATATACACTGCAATAGATTTCTCTAAAGTCCGTGGACACTGTTTACCGTATCTTAATCTTTGCAAAAAGTGCGGCACACAGGAATATTTTGACTTCAACCACAGTCAATGTAGAGAATTCATCTTTTCGAGACAGTTAAATGTCCACGCTTGTTAATTTTATGAGGATTTCCTAATTTTCCTCAACACGAATAAACAAAGGTGCAGTCGGAGAGAAGGCGTCAATCTGGGAACTAAGCTCCAAGCTGGTTTGAAATACAGCTTTTAAGTGAGTTTATCTGCAACAGCTTGGTGTTTGTGCGCTGAATTTTGTTCTGAAAAGTCGTATAAAGACATCTGAAATGCCTGCATCAATACTTCTGGGCTATACTGCCTAAGCTGATGTAGCACAGACGAACTATGAGAGTGGCATTCTTGGCGGCTAGAGACAGGATGAAGAAAGTCCAATTTCCTAGCTGTAATTCCTGTGTTGTGGTTACTTGATGTAAAGGAAGAACGGGTCATACTTGTAGCCCAGTCTTTCCATCTGTCCAGTTGTGCCTGTCGAGCAGGTAGTGGCGGAGGTGTCTGTAGTGTGGGTAATGGAGGAAACATTTGGTCATAAAGATTAGGGTGGAGGATGGGAGTAGGTGTAGCTTTGCTAGATAAATGAGTATTACCTGAGGATGACGATGAGTGGTTATGAGGGGTTCTGCGTGGATTCACTGAGTTTAGTGTGTAATTTGTGTCACTGACTGACGAATATGTGTGTTTGTGGTGAGTCCTCTCGGGGAACTTTAAATTTTTGGCTAGGTAGCTTGTCCCTAACTTAGAAGTGTGGACTTGATCTATATATAGCATCTTTTTTGGTGCACCTGACTTTGATGTGAAAAAAGGTGTGTTGTTTATGAAAGAAATGTGATGTTTAGTGCAGAAATTATATAGCACCTTGTTGTTGATATCTACAGTTTGGCGTGCTTGACCATAGCTGGGTGGAATTATTGACGAGATAAATATGGAGGTGTTTGGGAATTTTTGTTTTATGTTGTCAATCATTCTGGAGATGTCTAATGGGTTAATGGTGTATCCATTTGTGCTATCGTTTATCCCTACGTGTACTGTTGTTTTCCTTATGTTAGTATTTCTGTTGAGATGGCTGATTTCATTGGTTGTTTTCACTATTCCAGCTCCTGGTAGTGGTATTACTGTGACAATGTCCTCTGGCGTTGTTGACATTCTGTCACTGTGAATACCTTTTAGCAGTGAGTCCCCAATAATGATGTGAAGTGTGTTGTGTGGTATGTGTCGATGGTGCTGTGGCTGAGGTCGTGCACGACGGTGTTGTTGGTGCCATTGATGTTCTTCTTGCTGGAGGTCTTCAGCGGATTTTTGTGTCGGTTGTTGTGTTCTTTCATGTTCCGTTGCCGTTGTTGCTTCGGGATCTACTTGTGTGGGTTGTCTTGGTAGGTTTTCAGTACGATGACTAATTTTTACCTCAACCGGGTAAGTCTTATTTGGTGATGTTTCTTTTCGTTCTTTGTTTTTAATATTCTGTTGGCTGTTTTCAAGCTTGTGATGTCGTGGACATATTTTGTCTTCAGGAACGGGTGTTTGAGGTTGAGAGGGTAAAGGAGCAGGTGATGTTTGTGGTGTAATTGGATGACCCGATATTTGAGGGTTTTGGACACCACCGTTCTTGTTTTTACTGTCTGAAGCTTCTTGTATTTGGTCTATTCTATTTATCAGCCTTGTGTTTTCTTGTCTGAGAGACTTGACCTCATGCCTGAGTGCGTCAAGTTCTCTTTTGAATGAGCTGTCCAGGTCTTGTTTGAGTTCAGCAATGATGTTTCTCACTGAACTTTCAAGGACGGTAATCATCGCCTGACAGCAGCGCTTCTCTGTTCCTTCTACTAGACTTCGCACTTCAGGGCTGTCTTGCTCCTTAGTGTACTCAATAGCTAGGAGCTGTTTAAGAGGGGAGTATACATGATGATGGATAGGCATTATTCTTTTAGTAACAGGGTCTTTGGTGCATGATGGGTGTGTCTCGTGTGCACTGGGCGAGTGATTTAGATCTGGATTATCTGTAGGTATGGGAGCCGCGCTAGCGTAGTGGTTACAGCACCGCTCTGGCGACCGGGTGATACAGGATCAAACCCGGGCGACGGCATTTGAGGATTTTTCGTCGACCGGGATTTGGACTGGATTAACTCGAGACCTGGCGAGTACATTTGAAGAAGTGTCGTCGACCAGGGACTGGCGGCTCCTGAGCCGACCCAGCTGCAATGGGTACCTCCGAAATCGGCGAGTATTTGCCTGAATGGCGAGGGACACCTGTCTCTGAACAAGAAAAGGGATACTCACGTAAAATCAATGTCAGGTTAGACATTAACAATAACCTGAGATTTCGCCTCGAGTATTAGCGGGCGTACGAAAAAAAAAAAAAAAAAAAAAATCTGTAGGTATATTTGTATTAAGGGTAGATGATGTTAGTTCCAGTGTACGTTTCGGAATATCATCATTTGAAAGGGAAACGTTTTCGTTGGATTCCTCTCCAGTTTGCACAATTATTGGAGTGATGATAGGTAGAGGGGAGGAGCTGATTGAAATGGGACAGGGGGGAGGACTGGTTTCAATGGTTAGATGAGATTGTACGTTCCTCAACAATAGCATCTAGTTGATCGCTCCGAGTTTCAATAGAACAGTTTCGGTAGTACTCTAAGCAAGTGTGTTTGAAAATTTCGTAGTGTTGGCTGTTATGGAATTCAACAGAGCAACATTGACCATTGTTCGTTTGCTTGATGGTCAGATGAGGAGGGCTATTTCAAGTATTTAATTTTCTTTGTATTGCTTTTCCCCGCTTAAGAGAGTAACTCTTAGCTACAGTCGAAGGGCGTAATCGGCCATCTCGTGGTGGTTTTATTGTCCCTGAAACGACGCGTTTCTCCCCGCTCGCCATATCACATTACATGCTACAAAGCGGACAAGCTCTGTGATTTATCATAGTCTATTGTGTCCTAGCCACGGGGTCACAGTTACACATTGGAATGTGTTACTAAAACTGAAGATAGTACTACGGTTAAAGTAATTCTCGATATATCGAAAAATGGTGGCACCACACGATGAACGCTTCTACCGTCATTCCATAAAGAGAAAAACACAATATTTACAAGTGAATTTAACACAATTACAGAATAAATAATTTCATTGTAAGTCCAAGCAAAACGCTGACACAGGGGTGTATAAACCATCCATATTAAATGTGAACAACTTAGAATAAAATGTCCAAATTGTAGAGCCAAATAAAAACACGTCCGCACTGAACAGATATATATATCTATATATATATATATATATATATATATATATATATATATATATATATATATATATATATATATATATATAAATATATATATATATATATATATATATATATATATATATATATATATATATATATATATATATATATATAGAATTGCCCAGTAGTTAGGACGGAAGTGATGGTTTGAAAGAAGGGGGTTAAGTGAGTTGGTTTTAGGCACGAGACGAGCAAGGAAGTGATTTGGGGGTTTGGACCATCTTGTAAGTTCGATGGCTGTGTGTTATTTCTTGGGATGACTGGTTTGTATACCACAGAAGGACATGCATTTATGAACTATTATGAAGTTGTCAGAGGTTACAGACACTTAATAAAGGTGTTCATTCATATTTAATCCAGCTTGAACTTATTTCCTGAACGTCAGTAGGAAGTGTCGTTTGTTTACATCAGGTAATTGAGAAAAGAATGTTACCATATTTTCGACGATCATGCAGCCTAAAACATAAACACAGTTACGAGTCTCCAAAAGAATCACCTGGGTTATGTTCCAATTCCTATTCTGTAATCACCAACTCTGGCAGTCGCCAGTAAAACAACAGATGAACATTGACAAAAGATTCCACCCCATTCTCACCCTGTCACACTAGACTTGATTTGTCACCGTGACCAAGCCCGGTCACATCTAACTTGATACGGTGCCGTTCCCGTCCACTCCCCCGGCCACATAACTTGATTTGGTGCCCGTGACCAGCTCGTAACTGTTTTTTTTATGATGGATTCACCCATTCAACAGCTAGAGCATCAAGTATTTTTGTTGCAAAAGAAAAACCACCTGCTTCAACAACAATTGTCACAGCAACAAACAGCTGCTGGAAGGGCACACTGGAACAGTCTCAATAAAAGACACTGTCGCATTACAGTGAGAAACGTTATCAATGTAATCAAACAAGGAAAGATATTTGAAATAAATAATGTTACCAGTGACAAAGAAAGATGTATGATAAGGACAGAAAATGGACTAAGAGCATATATAAAGCCAGTAACACAGTGGAGAAAAACCTTTAACAGACGTTATCATTCCTGTTCCATCGCTGAGGTTCATATCCCTCCACCTGAGCTGTACTCACGTATCCTCTCCTGTGATGCTCGCTTGGCTGAGTTACCCTCCGTTACTCCAGGCCCCTCTCATGCTTCCCCTCAGCATGATATTATTGTACCTCCTATTACTGCCGCACCTCCTGTCCATACCTCCCTTCCTTCCCCTGTTCACCTCTCTTCTAATCCCACTTTTCCTCCCTCTGTTCACCTCTCTTCTGACCCCGCTTTTCCTCCCTATGTTCACCTCTCTTCTGACCCCGCTTTTCCTCCCTCTGTTCACCTATATTCAGACCCCACTTTTCCTCCCTCTGTTCACCTCCCTTCAGACCTCGCTTTTCCTCCCTCTGTTCATCTCCCTTCAGACCCCGCTTTTCCTCCCCCTGGTTATTTTCCTCCGCCTCCCTCCGACCTTGATACAGAACATGAGACTGACTCTTCAGATGTTGAACCTTCTCTTTCTCCTTAGGGTTATTTTCCTCCGCCTCCCTCCGACCTTGATACAGAACATGAGACTGACTCTTCAGATGTTGAACCTTCTCTTCCTCCTTATGGTTATTTTCCTCCACCTCCCTCCGGTTATTTTTCTCCCCCTTCCTCTGATCTTGACTCTTCCCCCGATTATTCTTCTTTTGATATTGGACCTGATGTTCCTCTTCCCTCAGCTCGTTTTCACTTTAGACGTCGTCATCCAAAATTCATTTACGATTCTGTTCCCTTTCCTAAGCCCCTTCACCAGCGGGCCGGCCATGTACGAACCCGTTTTCGTCGCTCCCGTGGTTCTGTTCATTCTCCTTACCGTAGTCCTTCTCCTCCGCCTCTCCCTCCCCCTGTCACACCTCCGTCCCGTAGATTGCGTGTTCCCCTCCGTTATCCTCATACCAGTCCGCAGTCTCCATCCCGACCCTCCCGTTGTTTCCCGTATTCCATGCCATTGTTCCTACATCCCAACCTACACAGTACGATCCTCGCCTGTTATTGTAAGCCATTGAAAGATTGGAAGCAATGAACATTTTTGCAAAGATGTTTACAAATTGAACTGCACTTACCTCCAGATGCCGTCTCCGGTCAGGTTGACATTTCCTGCCCTGCTATTATTTTTAGCATGAAGTCGACCCTGCTTCTCGTGTCTTCCGATGCAGGTCTCCTACACAATACCCTCCTGCTGAATTGCTTGATCCTGATGTTACCGTGAAGACCAATCGTTACGCATCCTTGAACATCTGGGTTACACACTTTACGCACATTTCCAGTTCAGATAGGAAAGTCCAACAGCCGTTATTTATGGAGAGCTGTTACATTTTCGTCCTCAAGAAAGACATTGCCGAATCTACCAGTACATGGACAGTTACCCTCGTGACCTACTTTCGACCACTGATGACGGAGATCCAATAACTCAGAAGAACTGTGTAGTCCTGATATATTGTAGTTAATGTATTTCCCTTTTACATGCGTTAGCGTCATTGTGTCACATTATCTTGACTGATGTAATATTTGACCATCTTGTATGCCTCTATGATTTTTTGTTTTGTTTTTTTTTTGTGTTTTTTTTCCATGTTTTTTCTTACGTAAGATTTTACCCAGATTTTTTTAAGGTTTACATCGTTCTGTTGTACCAAATAAAGTGATTAACTAATGTACATCTTCACCCGCCACTAATGTTGGCATCATTCACGATTCATTATTATGATGACACCATATTGCATTATGATTTTTTTAAATTTTCGGTTATTGTTACACCGACACTCATACATGTGATTTAACTATTTGCCCATTTATATATTTTATACTATTGTCCGTTGATTACCATGTTTCCATTCCATTCATTGTTTCCGGTTATTGTTTATACCGGCGTAGTCATATTTTTTATTATGAGATTTACCCATTTTGCCCATACTTTGCCACCAAGTTTTGTGGTTCTATGTCCATTTGTTCCATTCATATTTTTTTTTCATCACCCACTTCAGTGAAGTGTAGGGTGACAGCCATTTTGGGCATCCGCTATATTTTATGTGTACCCGCCATATTTTTTTTGCCAGTTTTTTTTCCTTGCGACATTAACTCGCTTGTCATGTTATTTCATGTTTTATGATTCGCACAAGTGTGAGAGATATTGATGACTATAAACCCATAAAGCGTTTTGTTAGTTCGTTAATGAATGTTAGTTAATGTTCTATTTTGCCCATATTTTTGTTTTGCCACTTATTAGTACTAATTGTAGCCACCATAACCTTCTTAGTTTTTTTCTCACGTGTCCCTCGTTTATGTTATGTCCATCAGTCCCTACCCCTTCATGATCGATTTTTTGTGTGTGAAATGTTAATGGTGTTATTTCATCCATTATTCCCATCTATTGTTTATTGTAGTCCTTCTGACATGATTTGTGGTGGGATACATGAATCCCAATAATTTTGTTTTAGAGTTAGTAATTTTTTTTTCTAGGGAATAAAGTGTCTCCCTACGGGATACACTTTAGTGGCCCCGGGCGTATGTGACAGTACGGACTGTTACGTCAGATTTACACTAAGGTGCTGCCACTTAATTATAGTTAGGGTAAGAATACTTAGCAAGATTTAACACTAAGTATTTGAGCGTGTCTAGTTAGCGTAATAACACTAGTCACAAATCCTATGAGTGATTTAATTAAAGGTTAAGAAATGACGTCATCGAACTTGGGGTAGAATTGCCCAGTAGTTAGGACGGAAGTGATGGTTTGAAAGAAGGGGGTTAAGTGAGTTGGTTTTAGGCACGAGACGAGCAAGGAAGTGATTTGGGGGTTTGGACCATCTTGTAAGCTCGATGGCTGTGTGTTATTTCTTGGGATGACTGGTTTGTATACCACAGAAGGACATGTATTTATGAACTATTATGAAGTTGTCAGAGGTTACAGACACTTAATAAAGGTGTTCATTCATATTTAATCCAGTTTGAACTTATTTCCTGAACGTCAGTAGAAAGTGTCGTTTGTTTACATCAGGTAATTGAGAAAAGAATGTTACCATATTTTCGACGATCATGCAGCCTAAAACATAAACACAGTTACGAGTCTCCAAAAGAATCACCTGGGTTATGTTCCAATTCCTATTCTGTAATCACCACCTCTGGCAGTCGCCAGTAAAACAACAGATGAACATTGACAAAAGATTCCACCCCATTCTCACCCTGTCACACTAGACTTGATTTGTCACCGTGACCAAGCCCGGTCACATCTAACTTGATTCGGTGCCGTTCCCGTCCACTCCCCCGGCCACACACCCCATCAGACTACCCCTTTTCCTCACACCATCATTGATCCTTATATAGTAATGTTAGTTCTTGTTATATACTGTTTAACTATATTGTGCAATTCTCTAGGTCTATCTGTTCTCAACACTTGTTCCACAGTTATGGATGAATTGCATGCCTGTAAATAATCTAATATTGGTTTTCTCTGTTGTTCATACTTCCTACATTTTAATAGGAAATGCTCTATATTATTTGTTTCTAGAGACTCTGCACAGTAAGGTTCTTCTATTGTAAAATATCCCATTCCTAGTTGCAGTCTAAGAAGTTTCTTTTTGCTAGGAAATTTTAGTTCTCTAGATACCTGACAGGTTCTTGTTGGAGCCTTGAACAATTCATATGCATGTCTGCCCTTCAGACTTCCATCCCACTCTACTGTCAATTCCTCAGTTATTATTCTTTTAATTAAGCTTTTGATCTGTTTTACTCATCCCAACATTTATTTGGTTTCTATTATTTCTACTTTTCCTAGCTTCTTTATCCACCTTTTCATTTCCTGCTAAGCCAACATGTGAAGGTATCCAAGCTATTAGAACGGAACATCCTCTGGAGCATAGGTAAGTATTAACCAGTAATATTATGTGACAAAGATATTGACGGCAGCCATTTATGAATTCAAAAATTCACACATGAAGCGGAATGTTACCACACATTACTACCACAAAAACTCCTGCTACTAATGTTACTGGTACTATCACGTTTGTTGGAACTTCACCTGAACAACAAGGAATTTTACAACTACCACCACTGTTTACTATTGCCACTACCACCACGTTACTGGTACAATAATCGCCACGACAGCTACTTCTTATACTACTACTGTCGTGAAACATTCTAAATCCACATATATAAATTAAAAGGTAAATGTAAAGCCTAACACATAAATTCAATAAAAGGGAAAGAAGAATGGTAAAGAACAGTGCTGTCACAATGACTGTACTCGAGATCCCCCTTTTTCTGCTTCGTCTGAAAATTGTAACGCTTTCACGTTTGATAGTAAAGCCTATAGCAGCATACACGCCTTTCTAACAATAAAACGTGTACTGTATTTCTTAGAAAACCTTGAGATACGCAAGCTGATTAATGACATAGATTAATACTAGCATTAATTTCATTTTATACACTGCGTAATGAAAAGACAGACGAGCTTAGAGAGAGAGAGAGAGAAGGAGGAACGCAGGCAATACTACCACAGTCTCGCGATATACAATTAATGCCACCCCCAACGCGAAAGGCATGAAGCACTAACTTTTTTTCAAATAGACAGTGATAAAAAACACTACCAATACGAGGGTTAGGTTTAAAAACCTGTTTAATACTTATTAGTAAACATGACATTATACTGTTTTATGTCTGAAAGCCTGACAGTACCGAGACACCACATCGTATCGAAGTGAACGGGAGGTAGAAGAAAATGCATATTTTGAACGGAGCCACTTAGCCCCATTAAATTTATATATTTGGGTTCCTTAGGACTTGCTGACAAAGAATATGTTAAGTGTTACGCAAATAGTCTAGGAATTAACAAATTATAGCCAAAAGAAAATAGTGAGGGTGTCTGACAGCACCAAATCATAATCGCACAGTGGCATGTTTTGAAACCACCATTTTACGGGAAATAGGCCAACAAGTTAAATCCTATTTGATTGGCGGGAATGATATGTAAGGCTAAACACGATTAGTCGGACTGCAAATACTAATTTTGGTTGTTAGGGGAAACGTAGGAAGAGTAAATTTTTTTCAAAAGCTTTCGTAAACATGGTCCTATTGGCTAGACCCGTCTTATTCTTCGATCCTTAACCACCGACCGTCAAAGCAGTCTGTGGCCATCACGCCTAGTGGCGTCTTGTAGGGCAACAACAAATTGATTCCACTTTGCACGGTCGGTGGCCATCCTTCGTACAGTGCCCCAACTCATTTCCTTCTCTGTGACTCTCCAACATTCCGCACCATAGAGAAGCACAGAAAGCCCGCAACTCTGGTATAATCTTAATTTTGTGCTTGTGCTGTATTGGGAGGACTTCCAGATGTTATTTAGGCTAAAGAAGGCTGTTCTTGCCTTATTCATTCTGATGTTGATGTCTTTGCCTGCCCCACCGTCTGGTGTTACTATGCTTCCTAGGTATGTGAAGGTATCTGTCTGTACCAGTTGCTGATTCCTTACTGATATGGGCTCAGGGTTGCTCACATTGAGCGTCATGACCTCAGACTTCTTTAAATTGATGTTCAAGCCCACCTGCTGGCTAAATTTATTAAGTCTATCCGTTTTTTCCTGGATGTGTTGATGTGAATGTGCCAGCAGTGCAATGTCATCTGCATATTCCAGATCTTCCAATGTTGAAAATGTAGTCCATCTTATTCCTCTTGGACTGCCCTCTGTTGTCTGGCGCATCACCCAGTCTATGACTGTTAAAAATAGAGTGGTTGATAAGGGGCATCCCTGTCGTACTCCTGTCTTCACCTCGAAGGTTAGGTTGCTCTGCCCAACACTACACGTAAAGTTGGCATAGAGGCTTTTTATGATTGACACTATGCAGATTGGAATTCCATAAGCCCTCAGTATTTTCCATAGACTGTCCCTATGTATGCTGTCAAAAGCCTTTTCAAAATCAACAAAATTTATGTAAAGCTGTCTTTGCCATTCTGAGCACTGCTCTATAATGTTCCTGAGAGTGAATATATGGTCTACACATCTTCTGTTCTTTGTAAATCCTGCTTGTTCTTTCCTCAGTTTGTAGTCTACTGCCTTTGAAATTCTCTGTATAATTATCCTGCCTAGTATTTTGCTGGGAACTGAGAGAAGAGTGATTCCTCTCCAATTATTGCAGTCTGAAAGATCTCCCTACTTGGGCAATTTGACAATTATTCCTTTGTTCCACTCTGATGGTGTTGTCCCCGTTTTCCACACTTGTGCAAATAGTGGTTCTAATAGTTCTGCTGCTAGCTCAGGGTCTGTCTTAAATAGCTCTGCATTTAAGTAATCATGGCCCGGAGCTTTACCGTTCTTTAACCCTTTGATTGCTGTGATGATTTCTTCTTTTCGTGGAATGTCTGTATTTACATCTAGATCGTTTTCAGCCTCAGGAACATTCAATTGTGTCTCTGGTATTTCCTTGTTCAGAGTTTCTCTGAAGTGCTCTGCCCATCTTGTTTCCTGTCCCTCTGCTGTCTTAATGAGATTTCCTTGCTTATCTCTTACTAATGTAATATTGTTTGCACCTTGTTTTCCGCTGATGAATTTAGTTATTTTGTATACTGTGCTTTGTTCATTTCTCAGTGCTGCCTCTTCTGCCTGTTTTGCAAGATCGTCTAGGAAATTCCTTTTGTTGGCTCGGGTTTGGCGTTTAACTTCCCTGTCCAGTTGTACTGTTCGCTATATAGTTGCTTTAATCTGGGGGACTTCGCTTCTGTTTTCTTTCTTTTCATTTCCTTTCTCATCTTTATGGTGTTTAGTGTTTCTGGTGTTATCCAGTCTTGCTTCTTCCTTTCCTAGAATCCTAAGCATGATTTGCTACTTTCCTTATATATTGTTGAAATGGTGTTAAAATTCTGGTCTATATCATCAGTAAGGGGGTCCTTCAATTTGCTGATGTCAAACCTTTTCTGTGTAGTTACAGTTGGTCCAGCCCTTCTTAGTTTCACTTTCAGTTTTGCAACTACTAAATGGTGATCGCTTCCCACATCTGCACCTCTTCTTACCTTCACATCTTGTAATGCATGTCTCCATCTACCGTTAACCATGATGTGGTCTATCCGGTTTCTGTCCCGACCATTTGGTGATTCCCATGTTAACTTGTGAATTTCCTTATGTGGGAAAAGTGTTCCTCCAATGACCAGGTTGTTAATGCTACAGAAACTTATTAGCTTATCCCCATTTTCGTTTGCTATTCCGCTGCCGCATTTCCCCATTGTTCTTTCATTATATGTATTGTGTGTACCAACTTTCGCATTGAGGTCTCCCATTACTATAACAAGATCATATCTAGGTGTGTCCTCCATTTCTTTCTGCAGTTGTTGATAGAATTCATCCTTGACCTCCTCATCGCTATCATTCGTTGGTGCGTAGCATTGTATTATTGTAGTGTTGGTGAATCTCCCTCTCAATCTCAATCGTATCAGTCTGTTGTTGATGGGTTTCCATTCCAGTAATGTCCTTTCTATCCCTTTCTGTAGAATAATGGCTACGCCTTCACTGTGCTGTCCATCCTCTCTGCCAGAGTAAAGTACTGTTTCTCCTGTTGCTGTTTTTACTTTTCCTGCCCCTGTCCATCTGCTCTCGCTTATCCCCAGGATGTGTAACCTATAGTTTCTCATTTCTGCCATGACCTGTCTTAGTTTACCTGTCTCGTACATTGTCCTGACATTCCAAAATCCTATTCTTGTATCCTGTTTTGCGGTCAGGACATCCGTTTTCATGTCAGTGGCTTCCTTTCGGCTTTCACCACTGACAGTCATACGAGCCACAGACTCTGAATGTCCATCCCGCAGCAAAGTTTGTTCATTTGATGTTGTTTCCGTAACTTCATTATTTTTTTTACATAGACAGGGGTGTCAGCCCTATGCTAAAACCCCCAACCTGGAGGACCAGGGTACCAGCTTTTGTCTGACCCCTACCCACACAGACCAGTCCAGCTTGGTTGAACCTACCAGGAGTAAAACTCCCACTGGCATAGCTCTGGGGATTGTCAGGGTACGCAAGCTGCCATACCGCTACAAGGTATAGGTACCATTGATGGCAGGGCTAGACCCGTGGATATAGTCAATTAGGAGCGTCTGTTCAGTGCCACATTTTAGAATAGACTTACTAAGAAACAGTGCGTTGAGATCCAGCTCATATTTATCTAAATAAAAGCCTGGGACAGAGGCAGATCGGAATTTGTGCCATAATTCATCGCCAGTCAACGTATTTGTTTATTATTTCCATGAATTGTGGTAAGATTGACATATTTGATATCTTTTTGATGAAAATTGAATGTGAATTGATAATTTATGTCTGTATATGTGTGTGGTTTAGTAGCAAACATGAGGCAAAGCCTAGATAGTGCTCCAACCTGAACAAAACTTGTCGGAGAAAAGTATAACTGCATGGAATTGCCAAATCGTACTGTGACACCTATCTTATTGACTAGAAGGAAATAATGCTGGAATTGCAGAGGCGTAGTAACCATTAGGGAGAAGAATACTGGTGTAAATTGTTTCAGATGAAGCTAGCAGTTGGCCTACCGCTCTGAACTCAGTGTTTGTTATGTATTGTGTTCAGTGTGGAAACAGATTATAAATTAGTTCTGAAGTAGGAGGTACAACCTTCTTGTTTCAGGGACCGTGGTCCTAACTTATTGAAGCAGCATCTGGTCTGAGTTTTGCTGAATCCAGAGGCTGATAGCATACCCCTTGGTCCAGATAGCGACCAGTGAGAGGTCTCAAGAACACAGTGAAGCAAGCGAGCAGAGGAGACTGTTTCCTGCCGCCATCACAGAAGATAAGATTCTGTGGCCAGAGCAGCTCAATCTTATGTACCCCCCTCTAAAATTGACAGTATATTAATAAAGAGGGACAATAAATTGTTTCAAATGACAGGAACTGTGAACTTTTCCCAATACTATTTCCACCATAAGCAAACACTTGAAGTCATGATGACAAACAACAACCTAGTTTGAAAAGCCAATATTCCCTCATAGTACTACTTCACAACTTACACACATAGAATAATAATAATAAAATATGTCAATACAAAGATCATATCGATAACTTGTGTACATACAACTTCTAATTACATTTGATTGTGATTCCTGGTTCACTGTGTAGTTGAATCAGGATATCTATTATTGAAAGGAATTAATACATATATTTTTAAACTTTAACACTTGACTCATTTAAGATAGTCTTATAGAGTGTTATATGTGTGTGAGTGTCACAGTGTTGTAAAGTGTTGTGGAATAAATTAAATTGTTTATCTGTCTGTTGTTGTTGTGACTTACACTTCATCATTATCATAACCCTAGACATTCAACGTAGTCATCACAATATTCCAGAATAATTCTGACTGAGGTATAAATGTGGTAGCAAGTAAGGTCATCTGTGATACACCACACTTATTAGATACAGATACCTTCACAGCTGATCTCAGTCATTACACTAAGTCCCCTATAAATATTTATATCATCCCACTTTACCACAACTACCAGCATCCATTGCTACTAGTACCACTTCTACTAGCTCCACAATTTCTATAACACTTAGTACTTATACTACATCTACTACTTCTACTACTAATAATACTGTCACTAGTATTGCTACAATAACAGCATTCATTATCCCCATGACTGCTACTCACTCCTGCTGCTATTACTATGACTACTAATGCTAATTTACTGCTACAGCCATTTCCCTTTCACCACTAATATTACTGTTATTAATATTATTGTTTACTCTTTTTCTTAAAATTGTGTCTTTTCATTTAATTGCAGCCTCCATCTGAACGAACCATGCTCAGGGTTGCACACTATAGACTAGCATTCTACTCACTGGTTGGAATTGGACTGGGCGCACTGATCTTTTACTACGTGTCGACGCCCCTGCACATAACAAGTTACAGACAAATTGGTCTATCTTCTTTTTTAAATTAATGGTGACAAGCGCCATGTTTAATCTGTGATGGGTTATTATTAGGATATATAATGTCTATCATTTTTGGTAGTATATTCATTTGCCGCCATTTGCGTATGACATTCTTCCTGGATGCAGAGGTTGATAGGACATACATTGACGACACCTACTGAGAGTATTACCAGGTAGTACTTGTTGTGCGATCACCAGGGTGAGAGAGGTAGAGATGTACAGGAAGACAGAAGAACTCTCCATGAAGAAAACTAAAAACATCAAAGACGGGGATGAATAAGACGTGGAAAGATCCTGGACTGATGACACGTGACAGGAAGACTTAGCTGACGTCTGCTTGAGGAAGTGAAAGGTGCTGAGTCATCCCTCCTGGTCATTTAATGTATTTAGAGGCTATGGAATATTTCTATTGTGTTTGAGTGTTTTTGTGTGACACTTGTGTATAGATTCTTCATGGTTATTGTATATTGCATATTTTTCGTGTTCAACAAAAAAGGGATGGTTTGAAACCGGGGGTTTATTGGTTTATATTTAATTAACTCTTAATTTAGTATTAGTAAGATGTACCCATTCGTTCATTTATCACCGTCGGCACACCAAGGAGCAGAAGCCTTTAACAAACTTATGTCAAGTCGCCCTGTCACATGACACAAGGTCAAGGTCAATCCATGTCTTCCTCATCCCGTCATGTCTGTCTCCAGTTGTCTTCTCCTGATACAATACGATGTATTACGTTATCTTTGCTAGAGTCTGTTTTCTTATTATCCGTTTAGTAACTTTTACATATTATTTTCTGTTCTTATTATGTATTATGTTGCTTATACAGTATTGTGCAGTTCTGCCTAACATAAAAACCCGTTCTATACTTGTGGGCTACTTGCACGCGAGTAGAGACTCCAGTATTTGAATTCTCTGTCGTTCAGACCTCTTACATTCTAGCTGGAAATGCTGTGTATTCTGTTGTATTGACGACATTCTACACAGCAAGGTTCTTCTATCCTAAAATACCTTGTAGTTTGTTCCTAGTTGTAGTCTTGAAGGTTTCTTTGTGCTAGGAATCATTAATTCCCTAGAATCTTGTCATGTTTGTTGTAAAGTAAAGAAACTCTCTGTTTTTAAAAAAAAAGGATTTCCCAGGTAAATCGGTAAAACGATAAACCAAGAAGTTGAACTTTCTTCATTAAGCTAAGGATTCATTGCTTCAGCAATAAATTACTTTTGACTAATTGACATGAACTACTTCAGAAATAAGAATCACTATCTCAGGAACACAAACACAGTTTACTAACAGGCAGGTAGTCCCATTGCAGATTCTGCCGTGGGGAGGTGATGTGTTAGAGGCTACACTATACTGGGTCCAGCTTCACGAGGTGGGGTGATCAGGTCCATTACTTGCAACATGTGTTGCCCTAACTCAGTTGCAGAGTCAGGTACCCATTTACAGATGGGAAGAGTGGAACGTGACGCCACCGTGTTTTTAAACCGACACCTTTGCCACGAGAGGCCAGCGATAGAACTATTCTGCCAGTCAGACGCTAAAACTAGTGAGAAATAATAATACGATTCATTACTACGTGATTATGAACGGGACCCATGACTTCATCAATAAGAATTAGCTCCATTTGTTTAGAAATGAGCAAAGGATTGTGCTTCAGAAATAACACAACTAATTACTACTCAAATATAAGAATATAATCCACTACTTCTGAAATAAAACAACTAAATTGAACTCAAATATTAGAACAGAATCCACTAATCCAGAAATAACACAACTAATTACGAGTACTACTCAAATATAAGAACCTAATTTACCACTTAAGAAATAACACAACTAACTACTACTCAAATATAAGAACCTAATTTACTACTTCAGAAATAACAACTAACTACTATTCAAATATAAGAACATAAGATGATAAAAATAACAAAGTGAAGACAATTTATTGCTGTCGTTCCGCAGCACACCACAGACACGCCTGCGTGTTAACCTCTAAAGTTGTTGGCCACTACTGTAGAATACTATTTGTAGCCACTGTAGAATATATGTTGTTGTTGGTACCGGGCATGCTCCAGTCTACCCAGCTGTAAATGGGTAACTCACTCTAGTCCTGAGTTAGGGAAGGCAAAGACAGCAAGGCAGTGTCTGCTATGGGATTACTGTCAAGTAATCATTCCTCAGGTGGTACTGGTAGTCATCACCGTAAAGGGTAGAGTATTCTTCCTGCTCGTTACACATGAGACAGGCAAGTACAACAAAGGTCAACCCAACCGACGCAGGATTGTGTATGAATGGAGTGAGAGGGGAAACTACGCGAATGGTGTAGTAGTTCGGTGTAATAGACCTCTTAATGTTATCTCTCACACACTCTCATGTAATGCAATGACGACTTGAACTGCCGTGGACATTTCAATGGTTTAATACAGGCACGCACACTTGGACAGCACGGAAAACAGTCATGGGTACATGTTGACAAAAATTCATTGGTTATTTGCATCGTGGATCGTACATTCATGTAGTATATAAATATCATTCATGTCAAGGTAGCATTCAATGTTCTGGACAATAACCGCCGTATCCTCTACTGATTGAACGCGTCAATGAGGATCGGTAAACATACACACTTCATTGGCCGAACCTCCATTTCATTGCTAAGTTCTTAAGCTGAGATATGTCCAATGTTTGTATAATAATTATAAACCACGATAGGGTTTTCACCTCATAATAAGATCTCGATACCACTGCCCGATAATAGGATACATAATCTGTTCTCTTGACAGTGATCAAAAATATGATGACAGGAATATAACATGGCCGCCTTCCTGAGTTGTCGCTCACTCACTCGTAGGAAGGTAGATATAAGCCAAAGTTAATTTAGAAGGTGCATCTAAATAATTTCATAAAGTTTTCCATACAGCTCTACAGTAATCAAGTTACTTCATGTAGACATAACTGCTGTAGGAAAGCCTGTCATCCTCGTCGATACAAAACACGACCCTAGCGATACGAAGCACAATGTTCCATCTAGGTCTAATCGACTCGAGATCATCAAAAATAGGGTCTGGCATAACTGGAGTCCGAATCACACATATGAGGAGGATCTCTGACAAATAGACTCTTGCAGAGACATAAACTTCTCCTGGAAAAACATCTATAAATCACTGTTAAACCTTAAACAGTGCCAGCCCTGGAAAAAGCACTCAGCCATTTTTGGCGACATTATCGGAACTCGTCACAACCCAGTAGGACTACGCAAACCTGCGCAGATTCCGGCAGAAAAGAATATAGTTCGACCTGAACATACAAAGGTATACAATATACGACTGAATCTTCTTGCACTAGACAAGTAGTACACATGAATTCAGGCCATAAACATAACAAGCAAAATTAATCTATTTTCTGGCCCGAACAAATAAGAACGGACATAAATACAATATCCATGCGCCGAATCAATATCAAGAAAGATCACTCATATACTCAAAAGTGTAAGTCAATCATGAATTATCTAGCTTTACCAGAGGAAGCATTTTATACACAAATGAATGCAAAAATATATTTTCCATATTAAATAGCCATATCGTATTTTTGTAATATGTGCGTCAAAATATGCACGCAACAGATTACCACACCCCTCGGGATAAAAAAATGGTACTTTTTTTTTTTTGAAATACATTCTAGGAGCAACATAAAATAGGCTCACAACGCACCAATAACAATGCGCAGATGATAAGCATTGAGAATATATTTCATGATCTTAGAGAAAGTATTTCTCTAAGTATAAATATTTCCAGAGAGGTGTCACCAACGCATACTACAATACTGGCAATGCCACACTTTCTACATCAGTTTATACATAAATTTCATCTTAGATATCTTAACATCATGATCATCAAAGACGGAAAAAACATTGAAAGATCAGCGGTGAATAAACATCAATGAACCGCTAAGTAGTGTTACAATCAATATATGATATATTACATATGTGTACACCTTTCAACATAGGAACAACTGTAGCAAAGTTAGGCATATAATTTAACAGTTATGAATCATGTGGGCATCTAGACAAAATATCTGCCATCACGTTTTCTGACCCACGGATAGCTCGCACCGAAAAATGAAACGGCTGCAGAGCAATCGCGTATCGCGCTGATCTCGCGCTCTTCAGATTTTTACTCTGAATAGCCGTAAGAGCTTTCTGGTCAGTTTCCACAATGAAATGCGCGCCAAGAAGAAATCTTTGAAGTTTAAGGATTGACCAAACCATAGCCAATAATTCACGGTCTAGGACCGAGTAATTCTTCTCTGCGGCATTTAATTTTCGAGAAATATACATAACAGGATGCAGAGTTCCAGAGTACTCTTGCATTAGTGCTGCTCCAATCCCTGTGGATGAAGCGTCACTACGAAGAATAAATGTCTTATCCTTAGAAGGCAATACTAGGATAGGTGAAGTAGAAAACATAGTTTTAACCTTATCCAAAGAGGATTGACATTCTTGAGTCCAATGGACTACATTAGGAGACCCTTTCTTTAGCAAGGAAGAAAGAGGTGACATAATGGAGGACAGATTCGGAATGAAACGTCCATAAAATTGTATTAGACCTAAGAGACTTCGCACTTGCTTTTTAGTCTTAGGAATAGAAATGTTAAGTATCTTACTTGTATTATGGTCCTCTGTTTTTAGGAACCCATGACCAACACGGTGACCTAAGAAAGATATTTCGCTAAAACCAATACAAGCTTTAGATGGTTTCGCTGTTAGGTTATGCTCGCGTAAGATAGAGAATAGCTCGTTTAACCCGTTATAGTGATCTTCCCAAGTATCACTGAAAAGACAGATGTCATCAAGATATGCAATGACATCTGAGCGATGAGATAGGATTCGACGCATCATGCGAACGAATGTTGCAGGGGCGTTCATTAGGCCGAAAGGCATGAAATTCCATTGGAATAGACCCCTAGGCGTCGAAAAAGCAGTAAACGGTTTGGCGTGTTCGGATAATGGAACTTGCCAATATCCCTTAGACAAATCAAGTTTAGTAAAGAAATGGGAATTCGCTAGTCTCGTAAGTAGCTCTTCTAGTAAAGGCATAGGTTCAGCATCAAATTTCGTCACTTGGTTCAATTTGCGATAATCAACGCAAAGACGTATGTTATTGTCTTTTTTTCGTACAATAACCATCGGCGAAGAATATGCTGATGTGGATGGTTCAATAATTTTTAATTCTATCATCTCATCCAACTCTTTCTCTACCTGTGCTTGAAAATGTATCGAGATAGGATACGGTCTGACTCTTATAGGATTATGGTCAGTAAGAATAATGTCATGTTGAATGACATCAGTTTGACCAGGAATGTCAGTAAGGACATCCTGAAATTGTTCTAACATAGTAGAAACTTGTTTCTTCTCTCCTGGAGATAATTCAGGAGAAATCGCAACATCTTTCCATGATTCATTAGAGTGAAGCGGAATCATTGGAAAAGGTAGATTTACATCCGAGAAACTCGTTTCCTCATCCTGTATTACTGACAGTGATGAGTAATGTCCATGTTGGACTGGAAAATCGTCCGTTGCCTGGAAAACAGGTTGTAAATAATCCGGACGTTCATGGAATTCCGTGAGCATGTTGATGTGGAAGGTTTTATGCTTCCCGTCAATATCGACGACATAGTCAACATCGGAAACTTTTGATATTATATCGTACGGACCTTTCCAAGAAATAAGGAGTCTGTTTTCCCTACAAGGTAGCAAGACCAATGCTTTGTCACCTGGACAGAGTTGTCGCAAGCGTCTGGTCTTATTGGCAAATTGCCTTGCCATTTGTTTTGCAAATTCCGAAGAAGCGGTTGCCAATTTGCATGCTTCGATAATCTTATGTCTAAGTGCAATGACATATTCGTAAGAGGATTTTGTGTCATCGACAATATTATCAGCAGTTATGAGATCATGAAGTAAGGACATAGGACCTCGCGGTTTCGTGCCGAAGACAAGTTCAAAAGGAGAAAATCCTGTATGTTCGTTGGCGACCTCTCTATATGCAAAGAGAGCCGCGGGTAAAACCCTGTCCCAATCCTGAGGATGATCCTCAGTTATCTTACCTAGTAGGTTTTTCAGAGTTCTATTTAGACGTTCTACCATCCCATTGGACATAGGATGATAAATACTACTCAGAGATCTCTCTATCTTTAGAGTCGACATCACTTGAGACATGGTATCCGATATAAGTTGGGTACCATGGTCCGATAATATTTCTGCTGGAAATCCCAGACGAGAAAATATTAACCAAAGAGCATCTGCAATATCAGCAGTAGTTATGCTCTTTAGAGGAACAGCCTCTGGCCAACGTGTGCACATATCAACACACGTCAAAATAAATTGGTGTCCTCTAGCAGACTTTATCTTAAATGGACCAATGATGTCTATCGCCATTTTTTGAAATGGTCGAATGGGAATGTCTGCAGCCTGAATAGGTGCAGCATGGCGTGGACCTCTGGATTTAACCTCTTGACATACTTTACAAGATCGACAATAGATCCGTATGTCCTTATTCACAGCAGGCCAAAAGAAAGATGCAAGAACTCTAGATTTAGTACGGGAAAAACCCATATGTCCAGCACACTGAGAATCATGAGCGTGCTGTAAGATTTTAACTCTCATATTTTTGGGCACAAGAATTTGAGAATGAATGGATTTAGCGGAGTCTTGTACCATACGTACAAGTACGCCATTCCTCATCGTAATCCAAGATTTACGATTTGTATCCTTATTCGGATCACCTTTTGTTGCCAGAGTAAAGAATTTCTTTAGAGTAGGATCATCTTCCTGCTGTTTTATAAAGGAAACATGCGAAATCTCCAAGAGATCACCTTGGTTCTGGTCATCATTATCTCCAGAAAGCGAAGATTGCGGCATGTTTAGAGCTTGAGCTCTAGTGACTACAGCATTTGCAGTATGCATATTATCACTTTCCCACTCGGCAATTTGTTGCGGAGTGCATTCTTTCGCACCATGAATGCGACCGACGATAAGATCAGCGATCGGATTCGGCAGAAGACATGCGTGCACATCTCCTGTAAAGAAGGGAGTAGAGATGTTGATAATGGCAGTACTTCTCCAATGTGCCACCAAATGTTATGCATTTGATTATCTTGCCAGTGGCTCGAGAAGGATTTATAAGTGACTGCCGCACTCCAATGGTAGTGCACCCGGAATCGAAAAGAATTGAGACCGGAGTACCATCTACTAGACCTCTATTCAAGACAAGAGCACCTCTTCCATCATGCGCGACTGACGCAGGAAGAGCAGGAAGAGGATGACCACAGCTTAAAGTCGAAACTGTGGTTGGCTCGAATAATGTTTTGCATTGGGAACACTGAAATGCTCTGTCAAAATCGAAAGCAGAACATCCTACATTATTAGAGTCTTTTTTATCATTATTCTGACTACCGGCCTCATGGAACTCTTGTTGTGCAGAGTTAGCCTGGTAATGAGATTTACCATGTCTTTTGTGTTGTGATCTACCTCGGTTATAATTGCCTCTATAATTATTATTTCCTCTGTTATAACCCCTATTTGGGTTTGAATCATAATATTCATGATCATAATCATCAAGTTCATTATAATGAGTATCCCTGTAATGTTGGTTTTGTTGTTTCCATGAAGAACTTGGGTAATTCCTATGGTTACTCCCTTTTCGGAAATTTCTAAAATTATGGGCACCCCTCGCGTATAGAGGACTGTCAGCCCGAGTCCAGTTCTTCGAAGAAGAACCCTGAATTGAGTGCTTACCTTGGTTTTGATACTTATTCCAATTAACCTTTTTATCAAATTTATTTTGAGCTCCTTGGAATTTGTATAATAATTATAAACCACGATAGGGTTTTCACCTCATAATAAGATCTAATATTGTAAAGGAAACTACTTTAGAGGCTACTTTAGAGGTTAACACTGCGTGAAACCGACGAAGTGTGAATTCTTTGCTAACCGGCTTCTGAAATCTAACTTTGCCTGCCTCGCCATATAATGCACCGCCTGTTTCTTGTAACGCCGCCGTCCTTTCACCAATACAATCAAAAACTGGATGTATTACGGAGTTAGAACAGTTTCAGGGTGTTTCCTATACCGCAGGTGGGGCTAGATTTTACTGTAACGAGTTACATAGCCCATTACGGTTGTTCCACAGCCAGCATGATGCCCTTTCCGCATTTTCACTAAGCCTCTTCAGTGCCCTTGTTCTCGACTGTCCCCTCAGCCCCAACAGTTTCAATAAATCATACACTGATGCAGCCATGAGCCCTCTTGCACCCACCTCAACAGCCATGCCCCTTGCAGTGAACCCATCGTGTCTCAGATCCGCGGCCAGATCACTTTACTTTGCCGCTTTGAACGAATGTTGTTCGTCCAATCTGAATTCATATGGTTCAATCATTATAACCTGCTGCGATGATGAAGAATGAATGACTATATCCGGCCGTCTGCGAGATTTTCTGATACTCTCTGGATATGCCCCTCGTTCAGGTAGTTCTACTGCCAATTCCCAGTCATTTGCAGAGTCTAGAAGAGACGGTAAACAAAAGTATGTATTTGCGGTGCTCGGCCTGACTTTGCTATTCGCCTTCATCTTTGCTGGATCTATTGTCGCAGCCAGCTCACTTAGCACTTTGTTGTGGCGCCATGTGTATCGCCCTTGCCCTAAAGCCACCTTGCAGACTGAAAGCTGAAACATAATTTGTTACATCAGAAATCACAAAACTAACTACTACTCAAATATAAGAAGATAATTTATTACTCCAGAAATCACACAACTAATTACTACTCATATATAAGAACATAATTTATTACTTCAGAAATAACACAACTAACTACTACTCAAATATAAGAACATTATTAACAAGGTACTACTTCAGAAATAACAGAGCTAACAACTACTCAAATATAAGAATTTAATTTATTACTTCAGAAATCACTAAACTAACTACTACTCAAATATAAGAACAAAATCCAGTACTTCAGAATAAAAAAACACTATTTAATCACTGTTCAGAAATAATACTTACACTTACAGGGAAACAGGAAGGTTGACTTGACATTTGTGCACTACTGAAAAAAAATGTTTTCCCCTAACATGCAGAAACAGGACTAATATACATTCATCATCATCATAATCATTTAGGCATAATTCTTCAGTCAGGTCATGACATGTCATCTAGTCTTGTGCCATCTGTTCAAGAACTTTCCATGTCATGTTTCCTCCTTTAACAATCTGTCTCCACCTCTCTTGTACGTGTATTTTGTAAATATTGTAATGCTATCAGACGTTGGTGATCCATTACAGTCAACCTTCGTTATGAAGATGGCAGCTGATGATGATGAATGCTATCAGTCGGCTTTCTCATTGAGTGTTCTATCCAACAGCAAGGTATTCTCCGCATCTTTTATTCCACGAGTATTTCTTTCGTCCTTGTTATCAGTTCTACATCGTTGACTTTGTCGTACCATTGCTATCCTTCTATCATGCGCAAGTGCCCATTTATAAACGTCTGAAACTTCTTGGCTGCCAATTTGGTTGTTCTTCAGGTTCAGAGTCAAATGTCTGTCTTAATATTTGAGTGCAAGACGCGTTTTTGTGTAAGACTTAATTTCTTTTGTTCACCACTGATAAGGGTGGTTTTAGGCTGACTACTGACCACTAACGATGATAAGCCACAATCTGGCCACTATGAACATTTACAGGTATAAGTCCAAGTCGTTGTTAATTTGTAGCCAAGTAAGTACCACCCCTATAGACACCAGGAATATATATATATATATATAGGCTGTGGTGATGGTGTCTTGTCTGGTTTGAAGTAGGTTGCCGTGTGTGTAGGTGTGACGTAGATTCACAGTTCCACAATACAGGAGTTATGACATGTATAAGTCATAGAAATGTTATAACTGCTGGTGACGTTTCCATCATTTATTTCGGACGCCACAATGACAGATAATGATACATCCATTTCACAAAAAGTCATGGACATGACAGTTCATAGTATTCAGCATTAATAAAGTTTCTTCGTGGATCTGCATACATTCTCTAAGTTGATATAGGTAATCATAGCTGACGATAGCCTCAGCTTCATATCATAAATATTCATAAATATCAGTACTCCTCTCTGATGCTGGCAGATCAGATGTACAAAAATAAGTCTATTACTGTCCGCACGAGAATGGCATTTCAGGAGTACAGGTCAAGCTGACCTTTATAGCATCCCTAAGTCTAACCCTCGACATAGGTGCAATCGCTGGCATAGCGAAGATCCTAGAACATAGAAATTGTTCTCTGGGCCTAGCATGACCCGTATACATCTAAATCTCAGGTATGAAGATACCTGGGGTGCAATCTCTATTAGAAGAACCGCTCCTTCCTGTAACTGGTAACTGAGCAGAGAACGACCAATGTCAAACATCAAAATAGATTACAGATTTGAACATAAGGAGGGTATTACCTTGCTTCGAAATCACACCACAACACATACGCCTCCAGGCGTTTTCGAATCATATAGGGAAAGACCTCGTTAGCTAAACTAACTGACAGGAGGACTACCAATTCCCTATCAAAAGATCACAGACGCAGGATGCGTCCTCTCTGCTCAAAACATCTTGTCGAACTCTTTGGGCGGAAGACCTTTTTCCAACTCACTTAAAGTTCAGACATGCGCAGAACGCATACCCCTGAGTAAGATTCAAAACGAGACGGTGTAGGCAAAGATATAACGAAATCACGCCTTATATGGACAGGAAATAAAACATCAACTCTGGTTTCAATCATTCCAAGAAACAGTTGACCGATGCTAGCATATAAGGAGAATGACCTGACATCGATCGAAAAAATGGACCGGCGAGTCAGGACACAAGAGAAGGTAACCACCATTGAAAAGGTAATCACAGTCACACAAGGGTTATTTACCCTCGACCAAGAAAAAAATTACAGTGTACATTTCAGGCAAGTTAATTATACAAAGTCTTAGAAAAATTATGTGCGTAACAACCACGTATTTCCCAATGCCATGAAATCCCCTCATGTCCGCTGTATATTATTTTTATTTCACTGTCAGTTCCTCCAACTTATCTTATGCTAAGATACTATACTTCAGAAATAAAATAGAATCCACTACCTCAGAAAAAAGAATATGATACACAACGTCTCCTATCAGAATATGATTCATTATGATGTAATTGTTTACTGATCCCTCAGCGTAACTCATGGTGATTAATCTTATGCTGCTATTGTCCACTTCTGTTTTTGTAAATGATTCTCTATCTGTATCCACTTCTGTTTGTGTACATACTTTTCTGTATCCTATTATTTAAATATCTACTTCTTTTCCATATCTACATTTTTCTTCTACATCCGTTTGTATACCAGCTTCTTTTCGTGTTGTTAATCCTGATGCTATCATACGATAATTCACAATCATCGTCCAGGTCTCTCGTGTCATCAAATATATTTTTATAATCCTTTTATGAACATCTCATCCTCTCCTTTGTGCTCCTTACGCAGTATGGAGTCACCACTAAAGATGGCTCTCATGCAGGAAGCCGGCATCAAGAAGTCACGTGATCTTGTGGCAGGGGTTGCTGTGGCAGTGTTTACATGATAAATGATAAGCTTGCCAACCTGATGCACAGCCACATTTGAGTGGCCTTGAACGACATGCCTGAGTGTGCAGTAAACATATTCTTTCTTTTTCTCTTCAGATCTACATGGGGCAATCAACTCTATAAACCACGTGATATTTTATAAACATTTCTGCCATCTTTATAATCGTTAGCAAATATGTTGACCAAAAAAGAAAATTGTTTGATGTGTTCTACAAAACTCCAGGCCCAGACAGTAACCACAAGATCTTGTGCTGGTTATTGACTCAGGAGAAGTACCTGAACAGCAAAGGTGTGGCTGTCAGAGACACGTGGACTCAACGTTGCGACAAGGTTATCTTCTTCAGGTGAATTCTTCTTTACGACTAGCAGCACCATCATCTTGCTTCTCGTCATTATTGTCAGTATACTGGTCATTATCTTATCAGAAGTATAAAATTAAATAAAAGATAAAGTGAGTAAAAAGATTTTTTAAAAACTGGTAACTGTCTTGTCCTTGATCCACCATCAATGAACATTAGCTCTTGGTTATTCTTGGTAAACCCTAAACATTATTGGTAAACCCTAAACATTATTGGTAAACCCTAAACATTATTGGTAAACCCTAAACATTATTGGTAAACCCTAAACATTATTGGTAAGACCTAAACATTAATGGTAAACCCTAAACATTATTGTAAACCCTAAACATTATTGGTAAAACCTAAACATTATTGGTAAACCCTAAACATTATTGGTGAACCTAAACATTATTGGTAAACCCTAAACTTTATTGGTAAACCTACACATTTTGGTAAACCCCAAACATTATTGGTAAACCCTAAACATTATTGGCAGACCATAAATATTATTGGAAAACTTTAACGTTATTGGCAAACCCTAAACAATATTGGAACCCCTAAACATTATTAGCAAACCTTAAACATTATTGGTAAACCCTAAACATTATTGACAAAACATAAAGATAATTGGTAAACACTAAAAATTATTGGTAAACCATGAACACTATTGATAAACCTAAACAGTATTGGTAAATCCTAAATATTATTGGTAAACCTTAAACATTATTGATAAACCCAAAACATTAATGGTAAATGCTAAATATTATTGGGAAACCTTAATCATTTTTGGTAAACCCGAAACGTTATTGGTAAACCCCAAACATTATTTGTAAACCCTAAACATTACTGGTAAACCTTAAACGTTATTGTAAACCGTAAACATTCATGGTAAACCCTTAATATTATTATTGAACACTAAACATTATTGATAAAACATAAACTTTCTTACTAAACCCTAAACATTATTGATATACCATAAACATTATTGGAAAACCCTAAACATTATTGGTAAACCCTAAATATAGTTGGTAAACCCTAAACATTATTGGTAAACCTAAACATTTTGGTAAACCCTAAACATTATTTGTAAACCCTAAACATTATTGGCAGACCCTAATTTTTTTTTTGAAAACTCTAAACATTATTGGCAAACCATATGCATTATTGACAAACACTAAACATTATTGGCAAACCATAAACATTATTGGTAAACCCTAAACATTATTCACAAAACTTAAACATTATTGGTAAACCCCAAACATTATTGGTAAACCATGAACATTATTTATAAACCCTAAGCAGTATCGGTAAACCCTAAACATTATTGGTAAACCCTAAACATTATTGATAAACCCAAAACATTAATGGTAAATCCTAAATATTATTCGGAAACCTTAATCATTTTTGGTAAACCCGAAACGTTATTGGTAAACACCCTAAACATTATTGGTAAACCCTAAACATTATTGGTAAACCCTAAACATTATTGGTAAACCTCAAACGTTAATGTAAACCGTAAACATTATTGGTAAACTCTAAACATTATTGGAAACCCTAAACAGTATTGTAAACCCTAAACATTATTGGTAATTCCAAAACAGTATTCGTGAAACCAAAGCAGTATTGGTAGACCCTACACATTAATGATAAACCTTAAGCATTGTTGGTAAACCCTAAACATTATTGACATACCATAAACATTATCAGTAAACCCTAAACAGTATTGTAAACCCTAAACTTTATTGTAAAACCTAAACATTATTGGTAAATGTTAAGGTCAAAAGGGAGGTGATCCTTTGTATACGGGTTGGACAGAGTAAATTAAGGGTTACATCGCTTGTAGACTTGATTAACGGTGAATTGGGTTAACAAATATATGATAGAAGTCAGAAGTCAGATAGCGTCGTGAGCGCTGTTCTGTATTGTAGAACTGTAAATAGTTCGCACGGCTAGTCCGTGGAAGGGACTGAGCTGTGTGAACAGCGAAGTCTCGTGACTGTTTTAGGCGGGAGATTTTGTGACCGCTAGCAGTCGGTTCTAGGTGTTGACGAAGCGAAGTCAACCCTGGTGTTTTTTCTAAGTGTGTGTGTTCCCGACCAGTGTTCGGTAAAGATGTATAGTGTTTTTCACAATGTGTGTCTCGGTGGAGACTTTTTGGACAGGCCTGTATTTGAATATTCTTCCTGTATTTGAATATTCTTCTTGTATTGAATATTCTTTCATGTGTTGGATTATTTGAAGATGGTACGTACTATAATATTTATGACTGCAGTGGATGCAGCTTATGAGAGATTTTGTTATTGGGCACGTTCTATGAGAAGTGCACCACTAGTCTACAATTAGGCGCTATGAAGAGTCTGAGAGGTAAAGACATTACTTTATAGGCCATAGACAGTTTCGTGAAGGAGATTAGGCCATATATACTGTGCAGGGTATATTACTGCAGACTGCTGGGTACGCAGTCCTTTGAGGAATATTGTGGATGTGCATCTTCTATAGGAAGTGCACCACTATTTATTATTGGGCCATTTAAGAAGGGATAGCGATGACGATGATTATTCAACTGCCGGGGAGCAGCCTTTGTTGAGAAGGGGAGACGTAGTCTTTTGAGGAAAATCGTTGATGTGCATCTTCTATAAGAAGTGCACCGCTATTGGATGAATTTAATAGTACTGCGGTGTGGGCAGTCTTTCTGGAGCTATTATGGAGCTATTATGAAGGCCAGGATTTTGTACAGGCCGTATCTGATATAACTGCAGTGTGAAGATTAATTATGCTATTATGGAGCTCTGTGGGGTGTTTTAAGCTTATGAATTAACTTACCTATGCTTTGTACTTTATGCGTAATTTTCGTCTGTGTCATCGTGACTGTGTGTGTAGCGTTAATAAAACTGTTCATTAACTGTTACCAGTCGTTCTACGCTACATGGCTTCTATGTGTGTTACTGTGATGGATGAATGTACCAGTACACACTTACTTTGAACATGCCAGGCACAGTGACAGTAGTGACATATTTACAAATAGCCCTGGGTGGGCGTGGCCTATATAAGGAGAACTCATTTACGCATTTACCACTGGTATCAGCATACTTTATCAGTAAACTATAAACATTATTGGTAAATCCTAAGCATTATTGGTAAACTCGAAACATTATTGGTAAACACAATAATATATTGACAAAACCTAAATTTTACTGGTAAACACTAAACATTGTTCATAAACCGAAAACATAATTGGCAAACCCTAAACATTATTGGTAAACACGACAGATTAATAGTAAACCCTAAACATTATTGGTAAACCCTACACATTATTGGTAAACCCTAAACAATTTCGGTGAACACTAAAAACAATTTATAATCTCTAAACATTATTGGTAAATCCGAAACATTATTGGTAAATCCTAAAAATTATTGGTAAACCCAAAACGTTATTAGTAAATCCTAAACATTAATGGTAAACCCGAAACATTATTTGTAACCCCGGAACATTATTGGTAAACCCTATACATTACTGGTAAATCCTAAACATTATTGGTTAACCCAAAACATTATTGGTAATCCTAAACATTAGTGGTAAACCCTATACATTTCTGGTAAACCCGAAATATTATTGGCACACCCTAAACAAAATTGGTAAAGTCTAAACATTATAGTTAAAACCTAAACATCATTGATAAAGACTAAACATTTTTGATAAACCCTCAGCATTAATGTAAACCCTAAACATTATTGGCAAATCTAAACATTATTGGTAAACACGAAACATTATTGAAAACACTCAACATTTTTGTAAACCCTAAACATTATTGGTAAAACCTAAACACAAATGGTAACCCTAAACGTTATTGGTAAATCCTAAATATTATTGGTAAAGGCAAAATATTATTGGTAGTCCTAAACATTAGTGGCAAACCCTACACATTATTAGTAAACACTAATCATTATTGGCAAACCCTAAACATTACAGATAAACCCTAAAAATTATTGTAAACCCTAAACATTATTGGTAAATCTAAACATTATTGGTAAACACTAAACATCATTGTAAACCCTAAATATTATTGTAAACCATAATATTGTTGTAAACCCTAAACATTATTGGTAAATCTAAACATTACAGGCGAACCCTAAACATCATTGTAAACTCTAACAATTATTTTAAACCCTAAACATTAATTATAGACCGAAAACAATATAGGTAAACCCTAAACATTATTGGTAAACGCGAATCATTACTGGCAAACCAGAAACCTTATTGATGATCCATAAATATTATTGGTAAACCCTAAATATTACTGACAAAATCTAACATTATTGGTAAACCCTAAAGATTATTGGTAAACTCTAACAATATTGGTAACCCTAAACATTAGTGGTAAACCTAAACATTTTGGTAAACCGTAAACATTATTGGTGAACCCTAAACATTATTAGCAGATCCTAAATATTATTGGAATACTCGAACCGTTATTGGCAATCCCTAACCATTATTGGCAAATCTTAAACATAATTGGTAAACCCTAAACACTATTGACAAATCCTAAAAATTATTGATAGACCCAAAAAATTATTGGTAAACCCTGAACATTATTGATAAACCCAACACAGTATTGATAAACCCTAAACATTATTGGTAAACCCTAAATATTATTAGTAAACCCTAAACACTATTGACCAATCCTAAAAATTATTGATAGACCCAAAAAATTATTGGTAACCCCTGAACATTATTGATAAACCCAACACAGTATTGATAAACCCTTAACATTATTGGTAAACCCTACATATTATTAGTAAACCCTAAACATTATTGGTAAATCCTAAACATTTTTGGTAAAACATAAACATTATTGGAAAACCCTAAACATTATTGGTAAAACCTAAACATTATTGGTAAATCCTAAAGATTATTGGTAAACCCTAAGCATTATCCGCAAACCCTAAACATAATTGGTAAACCCTAAACATTATTGGTAAACCCTATACAGTATTGATAAACCCTAAACATTATTTTAAACCCTAAACATAATTGGTAAAAACTAAACATTACTGGTAAACCCTAACCATTATTAGTAAATCCTAAACGTTATTTGTAATTAGTAAAAATTATTGATAAACCATAAACATTCCTAGTAAATCCTAAACATTATTGACATACCGTAAACATTATTATTGGTAAACCCTAAACACAATTGGTAACCCTAAACGTTATTATTAAATCCTAAAGATTATTGGTAAATACTAAACAATATTGGTAAACCCAAAATATTATTAGTAATCCTAAACATTTGTGGCAAAACCTAAACATTATTAGTAAACCCTAAACATTATTGACAAACGCTAATCATTACTGATCAACCTTAAACATTATTGTAAACCCTAAACATTATTGGTAAATCTAAACATTATAGGCAAACCCTAAACATTATTATAAACCCTAACCATTATTGTAAACCCTAAATAATTTTGGTATACCCGAAACAATATAGATAAACCCTAAACATTATTGGTAAACCCGAATCATTATTGGTAAGCCCGAAACATTAATGGTGAACCCTAACCATTGCTCATAAACCCTTAACATTATTGTAAACCCTGAACATTATTGTAAACCCAAAATATTATAGTAAACCGCAAACACTGTTGTAAACCCAAAACATTATTGTAATCTCTAAGCATTATTGTTAAACCCTAAACATTATTGGTAAACCCGAAACATTATTGGTAAACCCGAAACATTATTGGCAAACCCGAAGCATTATTGGTAAACCCTAAACATTATTGGTAAACCCTAAACATTATTGATAAACTCTAAACATTATTGGTAAACCCTAAACATTATTGGTAAACTGTAAACATTATTGGTAAACCCTAAACATTATTCCGTCCTTCCGTCCTTAGCCAAAGACCGACCAAGCAGTCAGAGGCCATCACGCCTTGTGGCGTCTTAAGGGCAACAGCAGATTGATTTTCTCTGTTGTAGTTTCCCATCACGCCTAGCGGCGTCTTTAGGGCAACAACAAATAGATCCATCTGCCGTTGTTTCTGTAATCGGTGTGACAAGCCAACGGGTGATCAGCCCATTGGTAAACTGTAAACATTATTGGTAAACCCTAAACAAACAGGGCAATATTAAATTATCATCATTATTTTCCTTTTGGGTTCATGTGGAGCATATAGCCACTATTACAGTTCCCCCCCCCCCCCCTCCCAACACCCAGGAAGGTTGCACCAAGTATTCACATGCTCATGTAGTGGGTCATGCCTGTAGCTATTGGTAGAGCGTCTGTTGTTCGTATAATTCTGTATTGCGCTTTTCATCATACGGTGCACAGTTTGATAGCATCGGTGGTATAAGACCTTACTTCTAAATCTCTGGCCAAATTTATCAAATTACATTCGATTAGTTCAATTTAACTTCTTCCCCATGTCATTTTTGAAAGGTTGCCACATGGCTTCATATCCAATGCATCAAGATAATTTTTACTACGAAGATCTAATGACAGTGGCCTGTAATGTAAATATATGAAATTACCAAAGTAGAAACAGTTCCGTCTTTGGGCCTCGTAACAGAAAGAGTGGCTATGGGGTCATGATGGCCAAGAGGTATGGCGTTCGCCTCGAGTTCTAGAGGTACCATGTTCGATTCCCAGGTGAGGGAATATAATTTATGGAAATTTTGTTCAGAATCAATGGTCCTAATGACGTCATAATTCCTCCTGGTCTCTTTGGTAGTGGGATCGGATGACTAGCCTTCTTGGATAAGGGCAAAAAAATAAGAGGTTCAGTGTGCACGTTGCGCACGTTAAAAATTCCACGGCAGTTGGAAATCATAAAGAGTAGGCCTATCAGCCGTTGCCCCGCAACATTTTAATAAAATTAGAAACTTACCCACCACAAAAATATTTATAGAATGTGTGATTCCTATATACACACATTGGGATTCTCTGCGGTGCAACGTAGTTCGTGCACTGTGCTGAGATCCTCCTTGTGTGATCTAAGGGAGGAGATCGGAGCACTGATGGAATAGTCCGTGTGCAATGAAGATGGTCCTTAAAACCAAAACAAACCAAAGAGACAGAGGACAGTATAATTAAAAACCCGTCAATTTTGACGAGTTACTTACTAGTTTATCTATATTTGTTCACGTATTTACCTGTCACGGACCTGGAGGTTCCGTCTTTATTTATTTATCTTTTCGAAGTACCGTTTTTCTCGTGAATGATTGATGAAAGCATTGTTGTCAATCCGCGCCTGCCTTCCATAAGTCGACATTCATTCATGTTCTGTGTTTGCTCGCCTTCCCCACATGGATTCTTATTTTGTTAAACAGATGATAATTTGAGTGTGAAAGCTATCACATGATATCTTCCTTTATATTGGACTCTGCAGTTTTTCTGTAAAGATATTTAAACTAATTATTTTTGCTTTCCCAAGCCTGGCTGAAAAAGTGAAGAGGACGGCATACATAGAAGCCGTTAGGAGGCAGCACGTTTAGCCTACGAAAAAAAAACTCTAGCATTTGCAACAAATTCTGCAGATTAAAAAATTAAGACAGCAAATTGGTGACAAAAATACAACGGTGAAATAACACTCAGACCTGCGTACACTCTTATTCATTCAGCCATGGCCATGTGCTCACATTTATACTTACAGCTTTGCTCGCTGCCTCTGGGAACATAATAAATTCTAGGACCTTCACACAGACCCGTAAATGCAGTATCGACCAAGAAATCCCCAGTTCCAAAAGACGTACTGAACTCTCTGTCTCAGGGAACGATTCCTTGGGTGTTCTTATTTTCCGGATGTCTGTTAAGTCACATAAAATTTGTCCAGGCACGAAAGTTAGCAGAGCACAATGTCATTAGCTTTGGTTTCTAGAATTAAGGAATGTCAGATCGGTGTCTACTTTCAGGAAGGTACTATATTCGGTCACCACAATACTAGTCAAAACTCTGTCGGAATGTTACTGATATTTGCCTGCCACAGCGGGCTGACCTGTACTGAAAAGTTATTCTGGAAGAATTAATTCTGGCGCGAAGGCCTCTTACTTCATTTAACTGTTAAAGTTCAGGCAATGAAAGTGATTAGTTTCTTCACAAATAATGTTCACGTACTAGAGCCGCGGTAGCATGGGAGCCGCGGTAGCATAGTGGTTAGTGCACTGGCTTCCTAGCGCAGTGGTCTATGGTTCGATCCCCAGATGAGGCGGGAATTTTTTAGGCCACAAACGGCTCCTGGGTCGACCCAGCCCCAAATGGGTACCAGAGCAACTCTGGGAAGGTTAAGGCGGCCGGCGTGATGCCGACCACATCACCCCTCGTGTGCCGACGGTCAAGATAATATGGGCCTAACACCATATTCCCAATATGCCTCAATGGGCGTGTAACGGGTTCCTTTTTTTTTTTTTTACTAGAACGCTGGCAAAGTTGGGTACCACAGTTTCACTATATAAAAATGGAAAGAACACATATCAAATAATTTACATATATGTACTTAATATAACTTACATTTTACACGACAAGCCTACAGCTTGACTTATATTTAAAACTTCCCGTGAAATAAGTTATATAAAAAAATCACTCATTATGAATTAGGAATAATGGGGGTATTCCGTCACCGCTCATGATGTCTCTAGCATTTATACGTTAGATTAAAAAAACTATACTCGACTGAGTAGTTAGCAGTTGAATTAAATTCATTATGGCTACATGTTTGTTAAGCTAGAAATATAATTTATCCGGCTTTCCACTGTACTTTATCAGCTAGAGAATATAACCGACTTATGAATATTCACTCTGCACACAAGAAACTAGTGAAATATGAAATAAGCGATTATCCTTTATCCCTTCACAAAATACTAGATATAATATATTTTACCTCACACAGAACTACAGGTAGTCGCACAACTTAAGAATTATATGCTTATATTTATGGAAGTCTAGAAGTTCGACAAATTGTCGCAACAAACTAAGAAACTTCGCTATACGGCTTATTCTGTTCCAAGCGACCTGTCTACTGCGAATTTACGAGTGAGAATGAAATTAAAGCTTCAAACTTGAGTTAATATTTTAAACCAGACAAAGGATGAACTATTTCTCCCGCCCCGATCTCTCCCCCTTCTCATAACAGCTACGTTTAACTTAGAGGCGTGTCGTAACTGCCACCAGTGCGATTTCGCACCTTCGTTAACAAACTGACCGGGAAAAGCGCGTGTCAGTTGCAAATCTCAGACAACCGTCTGCAGTGCATGGGCGATTTTCACACTTCGCCGGAGCTATTCTGACGAAAACTACCACGGTTGCTGCACAAGGTAGACGGTCCGTCTGCCTGCCATGTCCGACGGAGCGAATTCTCACACCCCAGGCCCAGAAATCTGGTCGGGCAGCGCTCTGACCGGGGAAACTGCAGACGTTCTGTCTGACGAGAACCGTATATTCACAGCTATCGTTCGACCAGCAGAGACTGACATCTGAAGCTATAAGGTTACTAGTCAGTATGAGAAAGAAAACGATGATGGGAAAGAAATATATTTTTCCCAACGAATGCGAAAAATACAGGAAAAAGGTAAAGAGTGATAATAAAAAATGGAGAATACGGGTGACAGAAAAAGAGGAAGATATAGGCAATTTAATGATCAAAACCTATGTGACACCCATCCATGTCTCATGGTTATTGTCTCCTTTGTTATCTGCGATTCTTGGTGAAGGCCACGAACTTGCCACATTGAATTTTCGCTTAACGCCAGCTCCAGACAGAGTAAGAGTCTACACCGAGAGACATTCCTATTGTTAACTCAGACTTTTTGTCTGGGAAGATGCACGAAACCATGTTGTCGCATGTGTCATGAATCAGCAACAATTATCTGTGAATTAACTACTTGCCTCCCTTTGCATGGCGCGACACTTACAGGAAAATTCGATTAATATGAATAAATCCTTACACAGCTTTGTTATCACATAAATTAGCTCCCTTGATTATTCGTAATATCCCCTTTAAGATCGTTCGAAATTGGATTATATTTGACAAATATATAATAAAACTAATAAGAAGTCCAGGGAGTTTCGTTTGGAATCACTACAGGATTTTATTGTGGAGATACTGGACGGTTTGCTACCAACGTTACACAAATCAGTGTGACAGGAAGAAAAAGTCAAGTCAGAAAAGAAATTTCCCAGAATACGTTCACTTAACCCCTAAATAAGGAAGGAGTGAAATTCAAATCGGACACAAACACACTATGAAAGTAAGTCGACGAAACTGACGCCTGTATGACAGTTAGATCTTATTGAAAGCACGGACAGCCTCCACATTGTGATGTAAGATAGAATTAAGAATAGTGATTTACATTTACAAATCGATGTGTTTTTTGTGCTTGATTTTTTATGTTATAATTTTGCTTTGATATGTATTTTATGCCTGACTCTTCATGTCTATATTCTTGCTTATGTGCGTATATGAAGCATGGTTTCACCACTAATATAACCACAATCCCACACAGCATTGGCGTAGCTAGAGTCCTTGTCAGGGCTAGTATTCACTAGCAAATAAAGCTATCAGCCCTTTTCGGAGCTGGCTTTTAATGCTGAGTTAAAAGAGTTCACCCATTCCCTTTTCCCTTTTCTGTGTTTACCGGGCACCTTTTGTCTACATGGTGAAAAGAAGGAAATGTATTAATAATGTATTATGTCATTACGGCGTGCTCCCCCTTATGGATTCCACTCTGCCTCATAAAATGAGGATTCTGACATAGTGGCTAGTCATCAGTGGAGCGGGCGCCTTCACTAATCAGTAGCAAACACTGGACTTGTTTTGTTTCAGGTTTCAATTATTGTGTACAACTTGCCACTAAAAATGGGTGAAACGTGAACAGTGGACCGCCACTACTACCTGCCTTCAGCATTGTGACTTAGGACCAGGAGTAACCACTTCAATCCTGTGTGTAATTCATGAACCAGTGGACCATCACTGTTACCTGGCCTCAGCAGCGTGACATTAAGAACATGAAGTTTATCCGCGTAATACAAGCTAAATTCACCTAACAAAACGTACCACCATAACCACATCTGAAACTGTGTATGATTAATTACTTACTGTCACGGAGTGTTTTGATGGTATTTTACATGTGTGAATGTTCCCATGCTCCAGCGGGAGTTTATTAGTTATGTGAGTTGTTGTGAGCTGGGAATGCGTGCATGGTAATAATTTAGCTACAGGGTTGTGAGCGTTGCTTGAGACAAGCTGTTAGCTTTTGTGATGCGTGAATGAAGATCAGTGGAGCGTAAAGGGTTTCACGGGTTTTAGGGAATACGCATGAAAGGGGCAGTCAGCGGGAGGAGTGTGTTGGTTGGAGACGTGTGTTGAGTGAGTAGAGAGTTGAGTCAGTAGACAGGAGACAACATAGAGTGTAGAGCAGAGAAGGGTGGATGTTGCAGTAGTTGTTTATGAAGAATCCTAGTTGCTGTGTGTAGTGATTCCGAGAAGCAGAGTGCTTATAGAATACTCGGGATTGATGATGTCTACATTATTCGTAATGGCCCTGCGTACATTGTGATTTGTTGTTCATATAATATATTATGGAGATTGACACAGCTGTTGGCGTTGCTTCTTAGACAGTGAGCTAGGACGAGTGGTGTGTACGTGTTTAACCTTCCTACATCCACCCACATACACCCTACCCGTCACACTTACTTACTTAGCCGTTCATCTTCAACTGTGAAGTTGAGAAATTCGGAAGAGAGAGCGCCATACTATCCTATCGGCTGTCTTCCTCCTGGCCTGGTTCCATTCCAGTCCTCGGTCCTTATTTTCTAATATTGTCCTCCAAGCGGACTCTGGGTCGTCCTGGAGGTCTGGATTCCTGGCTTTTAGTTTCCCATACTTGTTATGGTAACCGATCGTCTTCCATTCTGCCGACATGGCCAAGCCATCTTAGTTGGGACTGTTCTACTTAGGTCTGTAGACATGGCCAAGCCATCTTAATTCGGACTGTTCTACTTATGTCTGTAGACATGGCCAAGCCATCTTAATTGGGACTGTTCTACTTGTGTCTGTAGACATGGCCAAGCCATCTTAGTTGGGACTGTTCTACTTGTGTCTGTAGACATGGCCAAGCCATCTTAATTGGGACTGTTCTACTTGTGTCTGTAGACATGGCCAAGCCATCTTAGTTGGGACTGTTCTACTTGCGTCTGTAGACATGGCCAAGCCATTTTAATTGGGACTGTTCTACTTGTGTCTGTAGACATGGCCAAGCCATCTTAGTTGTTACTGTTCTACTTGGGTCTGCAGGGGGTGGGTTTTTGGGCCTTGACGTATTGTCTTCTTGTGGACCATGTCTCTTCTTGTTATTTCAACACCTTCCTCAGATACCTCATTTCTGAGGTTTGGATCTGACTTTTGTCGGTTGTAGTCATTTCCTATGACTTGAATCCACACGTAAAGACTGGGCCATAGGTGGAACGGTATACAGTCAGTTTCGTCTTCTTGCCAACCTCTCTTTTGCTAAGGAATCCTCGATTTATGGCCTGAAAAAGTCTCCAAGCCGCTGCTTTTCGAGTGGCCAACTCTTCTTTGATGCCTCCCTTTCGGTCTATAATAGCTCCGAGATATTTAAAGTGGTCGACCTGCTCCAGGAACTGTTCTCCCAACTTAATCTGATGTTTTCTTTCTTCTCGTGATATCACCATGGATTTTGTTTTAGAGCTGCTTATGACCATCCCTCTCTTCTCCAGCTCTTCCTTCCAGACTTGCAGGTTGGATTGGGGATGTGCCTCTGATTTAGCAATCAGGGCAACATCATCAGCAAATGCCAGCTCCGAAATATAGACCTGTCTCATCTTCCAGTACCCCACTGAATACTTTCTTGTTCTCTCCTTACATGCCTTGATGACATCGTCCATAAGGAGTATGAAGAGGTAAGGTGATAGGATATCACCTTGTCTTACACCAGTGGGGGTCCTGAACTCTTCTGACTTATGGTTTGCTGTCCTCACATAATTTCTGCAAGACTTGTAGAAGCTCTGTATAGCATGAATCAGAGGTGCTGGAATATTCTTCCTTGCCAAACAGTCCCAAAGTTTGCTCCAGGGGGACCCTGTCAAACGCCTTTTCCAGATCTATGAAACAAAGATGGATCTCACTCTTATACTCAAGGGCCTTTTCACTCAGCTGTCTGATTGTGAAGATTAGGTCTTGAGTACTTCGGTTTGCTCGGAATCCGCACTGGACCTCATCCAATTGTGGCTCAGCTAGGCGTCGGAGTCTCTGCTCTAGGATTCTAGAGTAGATTTTACCAGGGACACTGAGAAGGGATATGCCTCTATGGTTTCCACATTGTCGATTGTCACCCTTTTTTGAAAATTGGTGTTATGATGGCAATCTCCCAATCCTTTGGTATGGTCTTGTTGCACCATGCTGTCTGTAGGACCTTTAAGAGTAATAGGTCGCCTGATGTTCCCATGTAGATTTAATTCTCATCGGGGATGAATTCTGACACGGGATGGTAGAAAGGGGGGGGGGGGGGGAAAGGGGGGGGGAGAGGGGGGGGCACATAACAATGTGTCGGAAAACGCCATACTCAGAAGATATTTCGTTTCTATTTCTATTACCAGTTATTGGTGGTACCAGAAAAAAGGACCATTTCTGGGACAAGAAGGGACAAATGGTTACGCTTTAAGACGGAAGACCAGCTTTGAAGACTCTCCTAGACTTTCCTGGGAAACGAGCTTCACCCTACGAACCTTGACCAGAGACGAGTGAACACAGTGTACAGAAAACCAACTCATCAGGAGGAGGAGGATCAGAATCGTCACTGGCAGCTAAGTTAACCCATATGCTGCCACTTGAACCTCTTATCAAAAACCGTCACCCGAGTGATGAAAACTTTATTTTGTAATTAACTATTATTCCTTTCTTTTAAACTGTTAAAATTAAAGTGATTATTACATTTTGTTATTTGTAATTATACCAATTTAACTTCGATTCAATCATTTTAAATGTACTACTTGTTTGTCTCAGTCAAAGTTACAAAACACACACTCTAAACAGAGCTATGTTATAAAAATAATTCCACTGATTAACTCAGAGGTGGGGGCTTAACGAGCTAGAATAAACCATTGCTTAAATTCTTCACAAAAGTTGTCGGCAGATTCCAGAATTAACGTGCTTAGCAAATCCCAGCATTGTTTTCGCTTATCTGAATATCTTGTGAAGACTCCTTTTGGTAGCATTGTAATTAACCTTCTAGCTATACATCTTCCAAGAGTAATCTTGTGCGCAGGTAGATACTTTAGAACCCAATATTAGATACTCTTGAGTGTTGGCCACTGTTGGACCACTACTGCAAAGCAGGTGAAGCAATACCGTCACACTGACTACGGGAAGTTAACTGTTATATTTAAAACATAACTCATGGTCTGTCCATTTGTGTGCCTGACACATTGTAGTACATACAAATTTGTCCTTTAACTCTTTTCTTTCGTTGTTTGCAGCACTAGAAGTAATAGAACCTTCCCAACTATCGGTCTGAACATTCCAGAGGGCAGACAGTATCTGACCAGGAAGTCCATTAAGGCATTTATGTACTGCTACAAGGAGTATGGTAGACAGTTTGATTGGTTCCTCAAAGCAGACGATGACACTTACGTCATTATGGAGAACCTACGCAGATTACTCCAACCTCTTGACCCTAATGAGTCTTTGTATGTTGGCCACAGGTTCAACAAATTTACCCCTCAAGGTAATCTTACTATAGATATAACCAGGAATATCTCATTATTTCATTAACGGGTCCTAGGTATTTGCATTATTTAATTACTGGGTGTCACGAAGTGGATTTATGTTTAGAGTTTGTCTGAGTATAGAGACAAGACACTAGTTATTAGAAAGTCTGAGAAGATAAATTTTGTATGAGAAATGACAGTTAATGTGGAAAGATGAGACTTATAGCTTCGAGGGCGAGAACCGAGATTGACTCTCCCTCGCCTCTTGTGACTTAATTACTCACTACTGTCTCACCACCTCTGACTACCATGAAGGAGATAAGGTTTCACCAAAGTCCACAGACACAACTATACAGACAAGCATATAAGTACAGCATAGTTATAGAGAAACTGATCCAGTGTACATTTTATAGTTTATTAAACAACAAAATAACACAGCAAAATAAATAACGTGTGAGGTCGCACAAAAAACCTGGAAAAAAAAACATTTAAAATGACAGACACTATAAACACACAATTTCACCGTCTCGTTCAACCTGCATGAAAAAGACACTTAAGGATTAAACAAATCTACTTGGTGGGGGGTCTCTAGCTTAATAGCCGCCTCTCCTAACTATCCTATTATTATTTAACACACTGTCCTACTGCAGACGTATAACTCAGTGTCTACACCGTCTTACTGCACTATATGATGTCCTACACAGCTAACAACTGTATCACAAGCACTGATCCACTAACGGACCTTCCCGTGCTAACTCAGAGGCTGTTCTCTTCCTCAATCTGACTCTCTAACAACTCTCTCTCTCTCTCTCCTCTGCTTCTGCTCAGTGTCTCTCTGACACTACCGTCTTCTGCTGAGTGACGTCTCCGTTACGCCCCTCCTCTCATTAGCTTTCTGAAAAAGGAATGATGACCCTCTCTCCTTTCTTGACTACTGCTGCTGATCACTTTGGTATTAATAACGATGTACTTGACTTGGGATGTAGATGCTTCACTGCTGATGAAAACTTCTTTCCACTGCCCCATTAACCTCTTCGGGTTTAGGACAAACGGCTTTATTATGGCCGTATTAAAAACAAACACCAGGCCACGCGCCTATTTGGTGTGTTATAACGAGCTAAGAGCTCCGGATTTTAAGAAAACCTGTTCCCGCTGAAGTATGCGCTTCACTGCATGAGAACTTCTTTCTTTCACTTGTGCAGACGTACTGGGCGCGGTATTACCGCGTCACCAGTTCTCTTCTCCAATGGCAATGTCTCGAGCCTTAGGCTCTTGAGAAGACAAAATTACCGTGGTAAGTTGTAGGGCAGTCTACAGCTTCCCCTATATGCCGTGAAAATGCTGTAAAACGAAAAATAACAACAACTATTCAACAAGTCAAAATATTCTCATACCTAACACATAAGCACCTTAAATTCCTCAACTCCCCGGGAGTCCCCTAAATTACTACATCTCCCCTACACAAACTACGCACAACCGATAAACAACTATTTCTACCCAAGGATCCAACTAATTGACCGTCTCTCCTATCACTCTCCCACACTCACTTACTATATGGCTGTTATGTAAGCTCCAGACACGGAATGACCTGAATCTTTTGTGCTAGACTAGCCCTCAGGCGTCATAACATTAGCTTCGTTGAAGCGAAACGATCCCCGGTACAGGATAATTTCCTAGCCTTAACTTCTTATTATAGACTGACCCCGGGAAGGTTATCAATTAACACAATATATATATATACACCCTCTAGGTAATATTAAATCCCATCTCAGTAATATTAATTACATCCTTTACACTCCTTGTCTTCTAACTACATTACCAAAAATAGCACAACTAAAAAAAAATACACAACTTACGCTCGCGTATACACACTACAAATTATCATAATCAAAATGTGGTTTTCACAGTCCTCATATTACATATTACAGAACACCCGTTTATCTTTGTGCTTATTCTCACACAGTTAATATCTCAAAGCCGCTACGCAAATCATAGATATTGCTACTATTATTCATAGAAAAATTATAGGCACACTTCTCGTTTTATTGTATAAGATAGAAATTGATGGCACTTAAAACTAATAAAACTTATAAATTAACTCCTAGAAGAAAACCTACTCTAACGCGCTAAGATCTTATATAAAACAAACATACTACGACGCTAATTAAGTTATACACATACCCAGATACCGAATCTCTCTCGCTTGAGCAGACGATACGGCGTTGATTCACGGCAGCAAAATTTTCTTTGGACACACGCGTTAAAATCTTAGGCTCCGTTATTTATAATAGAAATACTGATGCAATAACCCACGCTATGATTCATCGCGTCGTGTCGCTTTGGGCCGACCTCAGACCAATTATATTACTGTCCATAAATTAAATCTGGCCTCGGCCAATGATATCGTAAACAACCCGATGACTCAGTGTATATTTTGCTCACGTGCTACTAATTCCTTAACGTTAGATAATACAACTGACCATTTTAGTTACCCGAATAAATGTGATTGGTTATAGCGTTGAACCTGGATCATGCTCCCCCATCCCTGCAGGGTAGGTGCGGGTGTTCGATTTTCTCCTAACGTCTGAAAAATTAACCCAGCCTAATAATTATGAACTCACGCCTAGTGAAATAAAATGGACGCAATTATTTTACAGAGAAAAGAAGACTGTGGCGAATTGAAAATAAAACCCTAGTAACTCCTCATAAATAAACGCAATTAATTACAAAGAGAAGAAGACTGGGGCCAGTTGAAAATAAAAATACAGCACTCCATCACACTGGGATCCCAGCATAAAAGCCTTTGTTTAATGACCGGTGGCCCAAGCATGTTTGCTTGACTTAATCCCTGCGGTCCTATTATATATCTGCCTGATTAAATTAATGGGGTCTTAGCACATATGCAATATTTCTTATGGTTTTACGGCCCCACTAACTGAACAAAAAACACATTTATGGACACAGGCATTATGTTCTCCTACTGAAGTGAATTTATCAGATGATGTGCTTGTAAACACCCGTCGTTCTTGTTTGTAACCCCCCCCCCCCCCCCCATTGTTCTTGCTTGGAAACACCCATTGTTCTTGCTTGTAAACTCCAGTCGTTCTTGCTTGTAACCACCCATTGTTCTTGCTTGTAACCACCACCCATCGTTCTCCCCCGGGGGTCACTGACAAGACAAATAATTAATACGACTAGTCCCCTAAGGCATGTCGTAAGTGGCAACTGATCTGAGGTTGTGCACGGGGCTATAAACTTGATCATGTAAAATAAATAGCTTCAGTAACCCTGACTACATGACTACATGAATGTTGTGTCTTACAGCTTTCTGAAAGGGGACCAACTGCAATTGTGGTTCCTGTCTCCCATAATCAGCGAAAAGAGAAATGACGATGCTTTAAAACATTCAGAATCTCCTTCTGATGCTATCATTTTCTCAGCTACAGTATTCGTTCAGCGTTCGTGCATTATTTCAGACTTCCATTGACGAGAGTGACAACAGCGGTTATCTTCAGGGATTCATATTTTTGTGTTGATAGTTTTAAACATTCAGATTAGTTTTCATTGTTTTCCTGTCCTGTTTGGGGTTCTAACTATGGACGTTTCTCCATACTATGTTTTATAAGTTTTCTTGGGTAAAATTTTCTACAGGATACCCAACTCTCCTTATCGTTTCCTACGACATGCATGGAAGGTTGCATTTTTACGTATCTTTTCTAGCCTTTCCGGCCCCGGTAAAACACGGCCATGTTTTATATTAGCTAGTAATGATTTATATCTAACACAACATCAGTTGTACATGAATTGTTGCCTAGACTTCACGCATACAGGCAATTTTTTTATTTCATTATTTTTTTGCATTTATTATTGGGAAGGGTTATCAGCCTAAGACGGCAAGCTATTCACACGGCAAGCGATTCACACATGTTGTTGGGATTTTTTAATATGGTCAATACGCTTTGAGATTAAAATACAGCATTCGTCATCAGTAACTCCTACACTGTTTCTATCATATTAGATCTGACAGTTTGTTTGTTTGTTTCTGTGTTTTTGCCATTGTTTTCTTACATCTTCTATAATTTTTTCTACTTCTTTTGTTTTTTCGTTATGTTCTCCTTCATTTCTGTTTTTATCTGAATCGTCTTCTCCTCGTTGTTATCACCATTAGAGAAACTTTTATATTACATTATTGTCGATTGTGGCTATTACAATTTACGAGCTTTTTCTAATTGATTAATCCATTTTGTGTCTAGGTTGAACGGGCGCGCCTCCCCTAATCGAGGTAAAATTCCTATTTTAAAAAAATGAAGAAAAGAAAAAGTTTCAAGCATTTACGAACTTGGGAATGTAAAAAAGAAATGGCTCAACTGCTGTACAACACTTAGGGTATTTTTTAGCAGTGTCTACACTGCTCCAACAGCAACAGTACATGCATTTTCTGCAAGTCCTCGAAAAGCAATTGGAAGTCTTTCTAAAATTTTTGAGGTGACTGGACCCCAAAAGTTTAATCGACCCCATATGTCTATGGGTTTATCGATCCCCATAGATATTTATATCGACCTATGAGTGTCGACATCGACCACTTTGGTGACCCTTGGTGTTTATGTTGTAGTAACTTTATTGACCTTCTTATTGTCTATCTTTCCTTATAGTCAGAGTCGGAGACAGCATATGTTGGCTGACCAAAGTGCACAAATTTAATTCGTTGTTTGCACTTCTAAATTTCGTTTTTGGTCACTCTGTTTTAAGGTATACTGTATTTAAAACTGCAAGTTTCTTTGGTATAGTTCCGTCAGGTCTCTGAGCAAAGAAAGAAAGAATAAGTCTACTGACTCCTCAAGCATTTCGTAAGAAGCGACTGATGTCAGGTTGTGCCTGAGGACGGCCATCTCATCACATTAAATAAATTGCGACAGAAACGATAACTGCTAGAGCACGTGGAAGTTTTAGTGCAGACGCTAGGCTCTATATGTAGAGACAAAGCTAATTAGGATGATGATTAATATTATTATTACATGTTGTAATGATTTCCTATCTTATCTTCTGTAACATCATTGTTCCGATTATCTCAAGTGTCTTCGCGATTTACTCTAATCGTCAAGCTGCCACACGCCATCTTTTTCGTTACTGTTCTCATTCTACTGCCGTTTACTAAACACTGTGGTACAATCTTTGTTTTGTGTTATCTGACCTATACCGGTCAATAGGAAAACTATATCAGTAACTGCATCTATACATAGCATGGGTCGTTCCTCGGTCCGAAAATTCGTAGTAAACGCTGAGGCCGTCGGGCTGATGTCCACTGTCCCCGGAACTCTATGTAGTGCATAGTTGTCAGTGAGGTTAGTCAAGACTCAATATCGAAGCGAGACGATGGTGCCTTTCGAAAGGTTCTGGGTTCGAGTTTCCGATACGCCTATCACTTTTGTTGTTTTTCTGTTGTTTAGTTTTCTATTTATTTATTTCTTACGAATACCTACAACATACCAGTTCAAGTGTGTTATTTATGTACTGTTTACAGACCTCGTTTTTCCATCTTTATTTAAATCATTACGAGAACGTACAAAACAATGTGCATGAATTTGTGTTCTGTCTGTACCTTGTCCCCTCCGTTTATACTAAAGATGTATTTCTTGTTTAATGTTGTATGTCAGCTTTTATTGTTACATACATTTTTCTTTTAATGTATTGGTTTTGATTTAAGGACCATCTTCATTACACACGTTCAACTCCATCAGTGCTCCGATCTCCGCCTTTAGATCACACAAGAAAGATCTCAGCACAGTGCACAAACTCCGTAGCACCGGCGAGGATGCCAATGTGTGTATGTAGGATTCACACATTCTATAAACATTTTTGTGGTGAGTAGGTTTCCTAATTTTAAATTTCGCCAGGGAAGCGGCCGTATGGCCTTCGCTTTACGATTTCCAACTGCTGTGGGATTTTTAACGCGAGCAGCTTGCTCACGGGACCTCCTATTTTTTTCGCCTTTATCCGAGAAAGCTAGGCATCCGATCTGACTACCCATAAGATCAGGGGTGAGCATGACATCATTATAACCCACTGGCTCTGAAAATATTTTCTTCAAATAAATTATCTGGACTGGGAACCTGGTACCCTTAGAATTTGAGGCAGACGACGTACATCTTAGCCACTATGACCTGCATTTTTTTAAATATAGTAATTAAGCACTCATTACTTTTGCGTATAAATGACATTATATAAATAATTATACAGTATGCATATCATTCATTTATTTTTATTTGCGCTGCTTACTGAGCACGGAGTCATCAGTTGCTGCCTTGTAAGAAGTCTGATGTTCTCAGACAGTGATGGGTACTGTAGCACTTTATGTTACATAATACAAGTACCAACCACGTGTGCATCCTCATATTAGTTGTCTCGATCCTGGGATATACCTGAAGATGTAGTAGGTCTATTGCTTCTTTGTCTAGCCTCCCCTCCCCCTAGAACGATACGGGGCAGCTTGTTGGGCGGGAGGGAATTAATCGTGGGTAAGTCTTCACTAACTCCGTGTAGTTGCTGTGGGTGTCTGAGTAGACAAAGAAAGAAAAGGCCCTGCACACTCTGGCGTGTCGTACCAGGCGACTAAAATGAGGTTGTGCAACGGGCTGGGAACATTATCATATATACAAGTTGCTACAGGAACCATCAGTACAAGATCATGTGACTACCTGGTGCAAGCTGTCCAGAAGGGGAGCAACTACTGCAGTGACTCCTTGTTTCCTAATGAAAAAACAAATGATGCAAATCGATAATTAAGATGTCTATGTTTGTTGTTTAGGCTACATGTCTGGTGGAGCAAGCTACGTGTTAAGTCGTGAGGCCCTGGAACAGTTCGCTATGAGGGGAATAGTAGGCAGACGCTGCAGTCGACGCCAGTAAGTTGATCATTCAGAAGAATTAACAACTACTATTGCTGCTTAATGAAGTGTTTTTTGTGAGTCTGAAAGGCAAACAACACAGGCGAAAAAAAGTTGAACTGTTGGTTAAACGAAGATAGATAATTTACGTCTTCATCATTATCATCATTATAAACGTTAGACTCCCTATGTGGCACCACCTTTAAATAGCTATCCTGTAAACCTTTTTGTCCTGTGCTGTCCGTTTAAATTTGTTCCATGTACAGGGTGTCCATAAAAGAATGTACCTATTTCTTTTTTTTTCACCTACTTGACCAGTGTGTGGAGAGACATGTAACAATTACAGGTTGCAACTCAACTGCGAAAGTTTCACTTGGAATACCCGCCGTGCGCATGCGCACTGTTTTTGCAAAATTGAGCCTACCAAACAACAAAAGGCGTTTTATGTGATAGAATATGCGAAAACGTCGTCTGTTATCGCAGTTCAACGCAATTTACGGCGACAGTTTGGGGTTGATCCACCTGATAAGAATTCCACTAAGCATTGGTATACGAAATTCCTGGAGGAAGGTTGCCTGTGCAAAGGCAAAAGCACCGGTCGCCCGTCATGTTCGGAGGAGGCAGTGGATAGAGTTCGGCAAGCCTTCCAGCACAGCCCCATGAAGTCGGTTCGAAGGACGAGTCGTGAGTTGGAAATGCCCCGCAGTACGGTATGGAAAGTGTTTCATAAGCGTTTGGGAATGATGGCTTACAAGCTGCAACTTGTGTACAAACTCACTGAACCACCAGATAAGCACTTCGCACGGCCTTCAGCGAGAACATGCAGAAATTGCTTGAGCATGATGATTTCGGGAAGAGGCTCGTGTTCAGTGATGAGGCTACCTTCCACATCAGCGGCAGAGTCAACAGATACAACGTACGGATCTGGGATTCAGAACACCCTCATGCAGTCATTGAGCATAAGAGAGATTCTCTAAAGTTAAACGTCTTTGGCGCCATATCCAGAAGGAAGCTTTACGGGCCATCTTTGCGGAAAAAAACCGTTACTGGACTCTCGTACCTGGACATGCTCGACAATTGGATGATGCCCCAACTTGAAGAGGACTCACGGGATTTCGTTTTCCAACAAGATGGAACTCCACCCCACTACCATGGAGCAGTGAGAGGGTACCTCAATGAACATCTCCCACAACGGTGGGACGGGGGATCGGTCGCTGAGGTCTTGACGATGCAGTGTTGCTGAGATGGCCCCCGAGGTCCATAGACATGACACCACGTGATTTCTTTTTGTGGGGCTTCATCACGGACAGAGTCTTTGTCCCACCGTTGCCTCGAGATATGGTGGAGCTGAGAGAGCGGATCATTGGAGCCTTTGCTGCTGTTACAGGAGACATGCTGATTCGAGTGTGGGAAGAAATGGACTATCGACTCGATATCTGTCGCGTTACGAAGGGTGCACATATTGAGTCTTTGTAAGGTATGCTTAAAAACGTGCAGAGATTATCTTACTTTTGTGATAGAAAGCATCCTCGTACCACATCATGGGGCCGAGAATCATTTTTTTGAAGGGGTTACAATCTTTTATAGACACCCTGTATTATCCTTTCCGTGTCTTTATCAAATTTCCTTCTCTGAGTGGTTTCCTTTTTGTCTTTTATATTAGGCGTTTCAGAATAAAAACTGCACTCTAATGCTGTAAGCTGGTGTTCTCAATATATGCCATATCCATGGCCACCACCATCCTATCACAACCGCTGTCACAGCTGTTGGTATGGCTCTTCATGTCAGTTCCACATTAGTCATCTTATCATTTAATTGCATTTATTATATTGTGTGTCAGCATCTATTTAAGGACATCTGTATCCTTCTGGTTGACGTTTTTGTTCTTCTCCATGTTATTGAGCCATACAATAATATTGACTTGACATTTGAGTCGGACTTGATTTCCTTGTTGTTCCGTATATTTCCAACAACAAAGAAACATTCCCTTGCTTGTTGTACTCTTGTTTATTCAAATAAGACTCAACATTTTAGTCTTACTTTCCTTCAGTCTTTTTTATTTTAGGTTAGATTGAACAAAAAAAAAATAGAGAAAGATAATGGATGACAAAGTGAAAAGACACTGACCATGTTGGTCTTGTTGAATGTAAAGAAGTTATCAACATAATTAATGAACAACTCTGGGGACAGGAATTTGTGGATAGCCGGGCTGTGGATTTTAAGTCGGGAATTTGTGGATAGCCGGGCTGTGGAGTTTAAGTCGGAGTTGGAGTTGCTAAAAAAATGTCTGCGATTGACGTACTGAAGGCGAAGGCAGCGAGGAAGGGAACTCAGAAAGCTGAGATATAGTATAGGTGAAGTCTCTCACACTTCACTCATCTACGGCAGTATCTGTTGCGCGACTGCCGTAACTCTTTCTTTGCTTGAAGAATCTTTGATTCTTATGTTAGAGATATAATTGCCTTCTATATTTTGTTTTCTTGTTTTGTACTAAAATTGCCACACTTCTATTAAACTTTGATCCACTGTCACTGAGCGTTAGCTCTTGGCAGAATACTTCGACTAGACTTTGATCAACTGTCATTGAGTGTCCGCTTTTGGTGAATACTTCTACTAGACTTTTATTCACTGTCACTGAGCGTTAGCTCTTGGTGAATACTTCGACTAGACTTTGATCAACTGTCACTGAGTGTCCGCTGTTGGTGAATACTTCTACTAGACTTTTATTCACTGTCACTGAGCGTCAGCTCTTGGTGAATACTTCTACTAGACTTTTATTCACTTCACTGAGCGTCAGCTCTTGGTGAATACTTCGACTAGACTTTGATAAACTGTCACTGAGTGTCCGCTCTTGGTAAATACTTCTACTTAAATTATCTTTAGTTTTATTGTAAAGTGCAATCTTTACTATCTTGCAATATAATACATTTATATACTTATTATGTTCGCAAATATTTTGTAAACAAAGTATTTCCTTTTTTAAGTGCTTAAGGAGAAGTCATTTTTGAGTTACTTCCCTTGAAATGAGTCCCGTCATCTTCGATCGGATTCCGCGGACGAATCTAGGCCTACTGCGATTTATTCTTTGGCTGGGTAGGAATAGATTGTTCTTGCTTCAGTATATCTATGGCCTGAATTTATACGTAGTGTTTGTATGAGTAGGACGAGTCCGTCTTATATATGGATATCTTTACATTTCTAAGTCGAACTATGTTGGTTGTCGCTAGAAAAGGTCAAAGGCTATGCAGCGGAAGTATCGCTAGCAAGGGGTGTGATTCATGGCTGTCATCCTGTCGGGATGTCGAATTTTGTTGTAGCCGGCCTATCGCCGAAAAAGTGATCTATAAGTAGATGGGGAAAAGTGATAGTCATTTAGACATGTTGTATGTACTTTACCCCAGTGTTTATTCTCTTTTGCCAAGGAATGGCAAAGTGATATTTCGCATAGAAAGGTAAAACCACAATTTATTATTAACTTGGGCTTCGCCATCGTTGTCGATAAGCAGATGCACAGTGGTACTTTTGAAAAGAATATTTATTCAAAGGAAGATGACATTCCTATGTATCAGCACTAGATTATATGATATTATTCAATTACCTCTATGATAGAAGCTATGAAGAAATGAGGACATTTAACGAATGACCAATTTTGGTCTGTATCCAATAGTGAGTGAAACTCACGAGAGAAGCACAGCCATGTTGAAATTCATATACTTTGTATTTATCGAGTGAGAAAAAGGGATGCCTGTACTATCGCTCGATGAACCAAGAGATCACTGCTACATGTGAGAACCCATGTCTGGGATTCCTATATCTTTATGGAAAATATATATATTGAACTTTACGTGAAGGGATATTCGCTAGACGAGATTAGGTCTAGGAGCCTTCCTATATATTGGTTATGGTCTGACGTGCCCAGTCAGTAAAGCCAGATGATTTACATGATGGAACTCTGAATGCTTATTTACGAATGCTCCATTACGATATTTGCCAAGCATGAATGCTAACTTAAGATGATATTCCTGTGATCAACATTATGCTGTCTATGTCGACATTTGTTCCTGTAACCTACACGTACTGTCCAAGTGTGCGTCTCATTAAATGTTATAAAAAGACCACCGTAGTTCCAGTACTTCTTGAATTCGAACAGTGTGAGTATGAGTGATGTACTACCAACTTGTCAACTCTATCGAATCATTCTACCATTCGCGTTCTGACATTCATATACACACTCATTGTCTACACTCACATTCTTGTCGGAGCCTCATCACGTTCCAGGACAAGATGACCTGTATGACCAAAACTGTGCTGGGTTTAATGAGTTGACAATCGTTACACTTTACTACACCAGTCCCAACATCTACATTTATCAACTGGTGGACATTCACGTCATTTAACAAATAAAGCGTGATTCAACAACTAGTAGCCAGTATGAGTTAACAACTACAGAGTTTAACAACTGGTGTGCCAGCTTCCTGGGTCAACCTGCGCAGTGACCATATTGAGAAGTAAACTACTGAGACCAGACGTTCCTTGGGGTCTGTTACGACACACAAATACATCAACAGTACAACTCTACAGTGATGTCAGCGTGACCTGTCCTGTCGAGAGTATGCGGTAACTAGGTCAGCGTTTGTTGACATTTGGTTCGTTGGACATTTGCCATACAACTGACAGTGTTACACAGCAAGCTTGGTTGAAACATAGAACATTACACATCAGGACTGGAGAATATTTGACAGTGTTTGCGAAAGGAAATGTTATTGAACTGAGAAGTCCTACATCGATTGTTATCATTCACATCAACGATGGAGCTTCTATTTCTGTGTTGAATTTAAAATAATTAGACCAGAAGTATTTGTTTAATAAAGTACCACAGTACTGTACTATTAGGCAGTGTAACTGAGCCTTCTTTACAACACATTCTTTCTGCAACACTCTATTTACATCATATTGCCATACTATTTATGCATTTATGTATTTATGTTTAAATATTTATATGTGATATTTGTTTGTATCCAGCGGGTTGTTGTTTTGGTTGGGCGGTGTCACACAACAGAGTATCCCACGTAATAGAGGGTCTGTTGTGTGCGTTTCTATAGGTGCAATTTTCTTGATTGAAAATTTGCTGCGACAGCTGTTGCTATTAGTGTTAGCTGTGAAGACTGTACTCATTGTTGTTTTTGTAATATTCCTCTGTTCTTTAGTTTGTTTTGATTTGTTTGTAATTTGTTGGTCTACCCTATTCTATCTTTCAGTTCTATTCTCAATTTATATTTATATACTGTGGCGTTATTTGTATTTGTTATCCTCTTGCGGTTTATCTTTTATTGTTTTTCCCATTTGATTTATTTCATTTCCGCAAATGTTTTCATGTTCTTCTGTATAACTGTTTTGTTTTGTGCCTGATCGACATACACTATTTAAAATATAGTTGATCATATAAATTGATGTACAAGAATCAACTGATAGTTAATTGCTATTACTAAAGGTACACAGTTGATGATATAAAACACTATTTCTGGTGCACTGCACTTATATTATAGAGTGAACCAGCAACTTATAGCTGTTATTATATAAGGATTTATACAAGACCTTTGTAAGGCTTGTTTCCCACAGTGATTGGGATAGTTAAGTACTATTTTCCACAGGTTACAAAGTTATCATACAAGGTCTTTGATTAAGACTAAGAAAGTGAATTTATTTACTTTTGCAAATTACTGATCTTATTAGACAAGATGTCTACATTAGATTATTTTATCACACAAGGCAAGGTTCTTGATAAGACTGGTCAGCAATTAGAAGAATGGGCAGTTGCTCAATATGACAAAGCATTAGCTGCAGAAGAGAGAAAATTTGCTGCTGCTGCTGAAGAAAGAAAAGCATTGATTGAAGAAAAGAAATTAGCAGCTGAGGAAAAAAAATTACAAAGAAAGGATGAACAAAAGAAATTGCAGATACAGACTGATGAAAAAAGATTCCAGATGGAAATGGAAAAAGAGAAAAGAAAAGATGAGGCTGCTGCTGAAGAGAAAAAATTACAAGCTGCTGCAGAAGAGAGAAAATTACAAGCTGAAGCTCAAGAGAAAAAAGCAATAAGAGAACATGAACACCAAAAAGAACTTTTAGCATTTGAGTTAGAAAAGTTAAAGTTAACAAACATAAGTGATGGTAATCAAGCATCTGGTGGTAATGGTAAACCCTTTACTTACAAGGTCAAGGTACCAGCGTTCAACCCTTCCAGTGATGACATAACATTCTGGCTAAATAGATTTGAACGCTCGTGTCGAGCCCATAATGTGGACAAATCACAATATGCTAACCAGTTATCAGAAAATCTGAAAGGTGATTCTCTGACTAGTTTAAGTTTGGTTGAAGAGGCTGACAAAGATAACTATGATGTTATTAGGGCAGCCTTATTAAAGAAGTATCAGTTGTCTGAAGAGGGTTATCGGAAGTTGTTTAAGACAATGGTGCCTGAGGCAGGTGTAGAATTCTCAGAATTCATTGCAAGGACACGTCTTACATTTGATCGTTGGATTGAGCTATCCAAAACAGAAAAGACTTATGAAGCCCTTATGGACTTGATACTCAGAGACAAGATTATGTCAAGTATAAATAAACCTTTCCTCGAATTCTTACATGAGCGTAAACCTAAGTCTCTAAAAGAAATGGAACAGTATTGTACACAATACGTCACTGCACATCCGGACGTAGCTATTAGCAACAGTAAGGTTAAAGAAGGTATGCCAGTTGCTTCTGCAACACCATACAACCCTAATCACTCTCACAAATTCCAAGGACCTCAAAATAAGTTTAATAAAAAAGGTAACTATTACAGTTATCAGAACCAAGGTAACCAATCATTTCAGGGTTCTTCTTCGAATACCCGGAGAAGAGCTGACAGCCCTCGATTCAGGGGTGGTCATAATTACAGGAACTTTCGCAAAGGAAGTCATTCTAGAAACTATCCAAGTTTTCCTTCATGGAGACAACAGGATCATAATTACCGAGATACTCATTATAATGAATATGATGATAGTAACCAAAGGAGCTATGATTCAAACCCGAGTAGGGGTTATAATGATGGAAACAATGATAAGTACAGAGGCAATAATAACAGAGGTAGAGCACAATTCAAAAAACATAAAGCTCATTACCAGGCGAACTCTGCACAGCAAGAGTCCCACGAAGCCTATAAACAAAATAAAGATAATGATGACTCTAATAATATGGCATGTGCCGCTTTTGATTTTGGGAGAGCATCTCAGTGCCCCCAATGCAAAACATTATTTCAGCCAACCACAGTGTCTACTTTAAGCTGTGGCCATCCTCTTCCCGCTCTTCCTGCGTCAATCGCGCATGATAGGAGAGGTTCTCTTGTCTTACACAAAGGTTTAGTAAATGACAATCCAGTCTCAGTACTTTTTGATTCTGGATGCACAACTATTGGGGTTAGGCAGTCACTCATAGATCCTTCTCATTCTACAGGCAAAGTAGTCAAATGCGTAACATTTGGCGGCACCATAGAGAAATACTCTACCGCTATCATTAGGATTGCTACTCCTTTCTTCACAGGAGATGTACACGCATGTCTTTTGCCGAATCCGATCGCTGATCTTATCATCGGTCGCATTCACGGAGTCAAAGAATGCACTCCGGAGCAAATTTCCGTTTGGGAAAATCAAAATATGCAATCTGCTAATGCGGTAGTCACTAGAGCTCAAGCTCTCAATATGCCTGAAACTTCATCTGTTGAAGATAATGAAGTGCATAACCAAGATGATCCCTTGGTAATTTCTCGTGACTCGTTTATAAAACAACAAGAAGAAGATCCGACTCTTAAGAAATTCTTCACTCTTGTAACGAAAGGTGATCCGAATAAAGATTCAAATTGTAAATCTTGGATTACAATGAAGAATGGCGTACTTGTACGTATGGTGCAAGACTCCACTAAGTCAAGTCATTCTCAGATTCTTGTACCCAAGAATTTGAGAGTTAAGATCTTACAACATGCACACGACTCTCAGTGTGCTGGTCACATGGGTTTTTCCCGTACAAAGTCAAGAGTTCTTGCGGCTTTCTTTTGGCCTTTTGTGAACAAGGACATACGGATCTATTGTCGATCCTGTAAAGTATGTCAAGAAGTCAAATCCAAAGGTCCTCGTCATGCTGCGCCTATTCAGGCTGCAGATATTCCTATTCGTCCATTCCAGAAAATGGCGATAGACATCATTGGTCCGTTCAAGATTAAATCTGCTAGAGGACATCAGTTTATCTTAACGTGTGTAGACATGTGCACACGTTGGCCAGAGGCTATCCCTCTAAAGAGCATTACTACCGCTGACATTGCAGATGCTCTTTGGCTTATATTTTCTCGGCTGGGATTCCCCGGAGAAATATTATCAGATCATGGCACCCAACTGATATCGGATACCATGTCTCAAGTAATGTCTACTCTACAGATAGAGAGATCTTTGAGTAGCATCTATCATCCTATGTCCAATGGGATGGTCGAGCGACTAAATAGAACACTTAAGAACTTATTATGGAAGATAACTGAGGATCATCCTCAAGATTGGGATAGGGTTTTACCCGCGGCCCTCTTCGCGTACAGAAAGGTCCCCAATGAACATACAGGGTTTTCTCCCTTTGAACTTGTCTTTGGCGCGCGACCGCGCGGTCCAATGTCTTTGCTGCATGATCTTATAACAGCTGACAATATTGACGATGACACAAAATCTTCTTACGAGTATGTCATCGCGCTGAGACAGAAGATTATAGAAGCATGCAAATTGGCAACGTCTTTTTCTGAATTTGCTAAGCAGAAGGCAAGACAATTTGCTAATAAGAAGAGAACTTTACGACAACTTTGTCCTGGTGACAAAGCATTTGTTTTGCTACCTTGTCGTGAAAATAGACTCCTTATTAGTTGGAAAGGTCCGTACGATATAATATCGAAAATTTCAGATGTTGACTACATCGTCGATATCAACGGGAAGCATAAAACCTTCCACATCAATATGCTTACGGAGTTCCATGAACGTCCTGACTATCTACAGCCTATTTTCCAGGCAACGGACGATTCTCATGTCAAACATGGTCATTACTCATCACTGTCTGTAATACAGGATGAGGAAACAAGTTTTTCGGATGTTAATCTTCCGCTTCCAATGATCCCACTTCATTCTAGTGAATCATGGAAAGACGTTACTGTTTCTCCTGATTTGTCTCTAGGGGAACGGCGACAAGTTTCGTCTATGTTACAAACATTTCAGGATGTCCTCACTGACATCCCTGGACAAACTCATGTCATTGAGCATGACATTGTTCTAACTGAACATACGCCAATTAGGGTTAGACCTTATCCTATCCCTATACATTTCCAAACACAGGTTGAAAAGGAGTTGGATGAAATGATAGATTTACAAATAATCGAACCATCCACTTCTGCATATTCTTCGCCGATGGTTATTGTTCGAAAAAAAAGACAATAACATACGTCTTTGCGTTGACTATCGCAAATTGAATCAAGTTACGAAGTTCGATGCTGAACCTATGCCCTTACTAGAAGAGCTACTTACTCGTCTTTCTAAATCGCATTTTTTCACTAAACTTGATTTGTCTAAAGGATATTGGCAAGTTCCATTATCCGAACGCGCCAAACCTCTTACCGCTTTCTCTACTCCCAGAGGCCTTTTTCAATGGAATTTTATGCCTTTCGGCCTTATGAACGCACCAGCTACATTTGTACGCATGATGCGTCGAATCCTATCGTATCGGTCAGATGTCATTGCTTATCTAGACGACATCTGTCTTTTCAGCGATACTTGGGAAGATCACTATTCAGGGTTAGTTGAATTATTATCAACTCTGCGTGAGTATAACCTGACAGCAAAACCATCCAAAGCTTGTATTGGCTTTAGCGAAATTGCTTTCTTAGGCCATCGAGTAGGTCACGGTTTCTTGAAGACAGAAGACCATAATATCACTAAGATACTTAACATCTCTATCCCTAGGACTAAAAAGCAAGTGCGAAGTCTTTTAGGTCTCATACAATTTTATGGACGTTTCATTCCGAATCTGTCCTCTATCATGGCACCTCTCTCTACACTATTAAAGAAAGGGTCGCCTAACATGGTTCACTGGTCTCATGAATGCCAATCTTCACTAGAGAAGATCAAAACTATGTTTTCATCACCACCTATTTTAGTGTTACCTACAACAGATAAGACATTTGTTCTTCGTAGTGACGCTTCATCCACTGGGATTGGAGCGGCACTAATGCAAGAGTACTCTGGAACTCTGCATCCTGTAATGTATATATCCAGAAAACTTAATGCTGCAGAAAGGAATTACTCGGTTTTAGACCGTGAATTATTGGCAATGGTTTGGTCAATTCTCAAACTCCAAAGATTCCTTCTGGGCGCGCATTTCGTAGTGGAAACTGACCAAAAAGCTCTTACGGCTATCCAAAGTAAGAACTTGAAGAGCTCGAGATCAACTCGATACGCAATCGCTCTTCAACCTTTTCATTTCTCGGTACGAGCTATCCGTGGTTCAGAAAATGTGATGGCGGACATTCTGTCCAGATGCCCACATGATGCCACTTAACTGTTAAATATTGGATCTTTTTGATATGTATAACTTTACAACAGTTATTTTTTGTTTCTTTACTAAGATACACATTTGTAATTTAATGATAGAATGATGGTATCGCTACTTAGCGGTTTATTGATGTTTATTCACCGCTGTTCTTTGATGATTGTTTCTTCATAAATAATAAATTTAAGATTATAGTGTGAATTTTTGGTATGCATTGTATAATTACCAGAATTGTATTATACGTACATCACACCTTCCTGGAAACATTTATTCGTAGAGAAACAATTTCTCTCAGATTTTGAGATATATTCTCACTGGTCATATTAGGAATTATAGTTATTCCTGATATTTTCATCTGCGCAGTATTCTTGCGTTGTGAGCCTATTCTACGTTGCTCCTAGATGTATTTAAAAAAAAAAATTTTATTTTTTTTTTCCCGGGAGGTGTGGTAAGACTGTAAAGTGCAATCTTTACTATCTTGCAATATAATACATTTATATACTTATTATGTTCGCAAATATTTTGTAAACAAAGTATTTCCTTTTTTAAGTGCTTAAGGAGGTCATTTTTGAGTTACTTCCCTTGAAATGAGTCCCGTCATCTTCGATCGGATTCCGCGGACGAATCTAGGCCTACTGCGATTTATTCTTTGGCTGGGTAGGAATAGATTGTGCTTGCTTCAGTATATCTATGGCCTGAATTTATACGTAGTGTTTGTATGAGTAGGACGAGTCTGTCTTATATATGGATATCTTTACATTTCTAAGTCGAACTATGTTGGTTGTCGCTAGAAAAGGTCAAAGGCTATGCAGCGGAAGTATCGCTAGCAAGGGGTGTGATTCATGGCTGTCATCCTGTCGGGATGTCGAATTTTGTTGTAGCCGGCCTATCGCCGAAAAAGTGATCTATAAGTAGATGGGGAAAAGTGATAGTCATTTAGACATGTTGTATGTACTTTACCCCAGTGTTTATTCTCTTTTGCCAAGGAATGGCAAAGTGATATTTCGCATAGAAAGGTAAAACCACAATTTATTATTAACTTGGGCTTCGCCATCGTTGTCGATAAGCAGATGCACAGTGGTACTTTTGAAAAGAATATTTATTCAAAGGAAGATGACATTCCTATGTATCAGCACTAGATTATATGATATTATTCAATTACCTCTATGATAGAAGCTATGAAGAAATGAGGACATTTAACGAATGACCAATTTTGGTCTGTATCCAATAGTGAGTGAAGCTCACGAGAGATGCACAGCCATGTTGAAATTCATATACTTTGTATTTATCGAGTGAGAAAAAGGGATGCCTGTACTATCGCTCGATGAACCAAGAGATCACTGCTACATGTGAGAACCCATGTCTGGGATTCCTATATCTTTATGGAAAATATATATATTGAACTTTACGTGAAGGGATATTCGCTAGACGAGATTAGGTCTAGGAGCCTTCCTATATATTGGTTATGGTCTGACGTGCCCAGTCAGTAAAGCCAGATGATTTACATGATGGAACTCTGAATGCTTATTTACGAATGCTCCATTACGATATTTGCCAAGCATGAATGCTAACTTAAGATGATATTCCTGTGATCAACATTATGCTGTCTATGTCGACATTTGTTCCTGTAACCATACACGTACTGTCCAAGTGTGCGTCTCATTAAATGTTATAAAAAGACCACCGTAGTTCCAGTACTTCTTGAATTCAAACAGTGTGAGTATGAGTGATGTACTACCAACTTGTCAACTCTATCGAATCATTCTACCATTCGCGTTCTGACATTCATATACACACTCATTGTCTACACTCACATTCTTGTCGGAGCCTCATCACGTTCCAGGACAAGATGACCTGTATGACCAAAACTGTGCTGGGTTTAATGAGTTGACAATCGTTACACTTTACTACACCAGTCCCAACATCTACATTTATCAACTGGTGGACATTCACGTCATTTAACAAATAAAGCGTGATTCAACAACTAGTAGCCAGTATGAGTTAACAACTACAGAGTTTAACATTTATCTTGTTTTTTTTTTGTGTGCAAATTTTTTATCGTTTAATTATTTTCCTCCTTTTTCTAATCAACAGTGCAGCTGAAGATGTTGGCATTGGGGTGTGCTTGTCAAAAATCGGAGTCAAGGCCATAAATTCCTTAGACGAAGACGGGCTTGAGACATTTCACCCAATGAATTTCTTCTCCTACTTCGATATGGCGCACACTTTACCAGAATGGGTGCACAACTATTCTTACCACCCTGTCAAAAAGGTTAAGTGTATGCATATGTATTAATAAAGATAGTATGGATAAAAACTTCCCATCCTTGTGAATTCTGATTAGCTGCACGAGCTGTCAGTTTGCTCAATGTAGTATCTGGGTCTCTGTTATGTTGACAAATATCAACACACAGAGTATAACGTATAGTTGAAACAACTCGTTCGGGGTTATCAATGACCAAGTCTTAACATATAATACTAGGGTCAAAGAAAAAATAGAAATGCTGCTCCTTCAGCTTGTGGTTACAGGATAGCAATATGTGATTGTGCTTCTGGTTGGCAATCTCATCGTGTAAGACATGTTGCTACAGAAACAACCGCTGAAGGAGCACATAAATACTTCACTCCGGGCTTCCTGCAACAGGAAGTTGTTGATGATAATTTGTTATCTAACGAATAGTTGATGGTAAACGACAATAGATAATATAAACTTTACTAAGACAAAGAACAAAGACGTTATCTTCATTTAACAGAGAAACATGAATAACAAAACAGAGAAACGGAAGTAAGGGCTAATATGAATACATTTTTTTAAATATTAAAATAATACAAGCCTGAACACAGAAAACGTTTTCTCTGGTAGGTCAGAGTATGACCATTGTTCTCGTACTTGGAAAATCCCAGTGAGAATGACCGCTACAGCGCAGTGACAACAATAGGACGGAACAAAATAGAAAAAGGGAGCCTGTAGGTGGAAACAAGGCTGGAGGCGAAGAAACACAATAATAGTAGAAATACTTACTTACTTAGTCTTTGCCCTTCTACCGTATGCTGTAGAGGTACAATAGTAGAAATACTTACTTAGTCGTTGCCCTTCTACCGTATGGTGTAGAGGTACAATAGTAGAAATACTTACTTACTTAATCGTTGCCCTTCTACCTTGAGGTGTAGAGGTACAATAGTAGAAATACTTACTTACTTAGTCGTTGCCCTTCTACCGTATGGTGTAGAGGTACAATAGTAGAAATACTTACTTACTTAGTCGTTGCCCTTCTACCGTGAGGTGTAGAGGTACAATAGTAGCAATACTTACTTACTTAGTTGTTGCCCTTCTACCGTGAGGTGTAGAGGTACAATAGTAGCAATACTTACTTACTTAGTTGTTGCCCTTCTACCGTATGGTGTAGAGGTACAATAGTAGAAATACTTACTTACTTAGTTGTTGCCCTTCTACCGTGAGGTGTAGAGGTACAACAGTAGAAATCTAAAGGATAAATACCAAGATGTATGAACAGCAAAAAGCACGAGGAGCTGTCATTTGAATGGGAAATATCTGGAGGTCAAGATAAATAGGATCCAACACAAAAATAGAAATCTTCAACTCAAATGTGAAGTCAATACTATTGTATGGCTCTGAGACATGGAGAACAACAAAAACAACAACCACAAGGCTACAGGCTTTCATAAATGGGTGCTTGCGTAGAATAGAGCAATTAAAATGGTATGACAAGGTTACAAATGTGGAACTGATGACAAGAACTAGACAAGTGCCAGTGGAACAAGAGATGAGAAGAAGACGATAGCGATGCATAGGGTACTCAATGAGGAAACTTGTTCATAGCATTACAAGGCAGTCCTTGTCCTGGAACCCCTCCGAGCAAAGGAGGTAGAGGTAGACCAAGAAGCACATGGAGAAGAGAGCTGGAAACAGAGGTGAAAATGATGAGGAAAACGTGGAAGGAACTTGAGATGATGGCACGTGACAGGAGGACTTGGCATGTGTTTGTTGAAGGCCCATGCTCCTTGAGGAGCGGAGTCTTATGATGAATGAGCGGCAAGATTTATGAATAATAGTCATCCAGAGCTGACTGACATTGATCAGAGCCACGAAGCAGTAAAGTTCATTGGTCCCAGATTATCAATTTCCCACGGGGAGGTTAAGGCACCGTGAACCCCTCTATTACTCTGGGCCCACTAGAAGTGCTCACAATACCCAACGTTCATTACGCTCTTGTTAGTTATGTAAGTAGTAATACAGCTGTATCATTTTCATCTATTTTTGTATGTATTTAGCTTAGCTCTCCCTTCCTTGTATTGTGTTCCTTTGTCCCTGGCCAAAAAGTTGCGGTTGTAGCGTAGAAAATGTCTTTATCCTAATCAGGCTTATAGTAGCACTGTTTGTTTACCCCCACCGTTCATCGTAGCCTTACTAAAGTCCTTCTCATTTTCTTGCAGTGTAACTAGAACACTGTCATAAGCATCACTCTGCCTTGACCATGTTCGCCATATGGAAGATGTTTGCATTCCCAAAGATTTTTTTCTGCGGGCAACTGGCTGATGGCAAAAGAACAGTTGGGCGACTGCAGCTGAGGTTCAAAGATGTGTGCAAGAGAGATATGACGTCACTGGACATAAATCTAGTGACCTCGGAGGACGAAGCTGTCGATCGCACCAAGTGGAGATACCCCCTACGCTGCCACGTCAGAATGAGCGAAAAGAAGGTCTTAAAACAAGCAGAAGAGAAAATAACACGCATAAAGGAAAAAAACATAATCTGTGGGCTATCACTTCAAGGTCCATCATCACCGTAGTTAGTTATGACTGGAGTAGGTTATTACTAAACGTTACTATTGAAATTCAAATTCTGTTAAACGTGATCCCTTACCGGAAGGTTGGAATCTATTCATTTCCCAACATTTTCTGTCTCATAGGCAATACATTCTTACAAACTAAGCTCGACTCATCGGTAGTTGACGAGGACAATAGACAAGGCCTGCCATGTTGCTCTATGTTCCCAGATTGACTATCTATATCCATGAATGCAGCTAGCCTTAACCTAACCCCAACCCTGTTTCCAGCGTTGTCAGACACCTAGCCCTAACCAACACCGACCTTGCTTTATCAAATATAATAGGGGGCCCGACAATGACTAAGGCAGGTTTTAAAATACATTTAAAAAAATTCCAACTTGAAGTGAAGCATCTCGTTTTGTTTTGTGTTTCTTTGTGTGCGTGTGTTTTTTTTTTTTTTTTGTTCTTTTTTTTGCCAACATGGCGGCCCCCAGTCTACTGTCCCCACCTTAAACCGACTCATCTTTCAAAATTGCCCCCACCGCTTGATTCTCTATCGTTATTGTCTTTGTTGTCCTTCAGCTTTTATATTTTGAATGCATGTTTTTACATAAATCAGTAAATCTTAGACAAGCAAAGTTTGAAGGCTGCGCTACACAGCATGACAATAAACTTTAGGCATATCGTTTGTATTATGAAATCAGTACGAGTCATATGCTTTATTATCCCTCTTCATACTGTATGTTATCTAATAAACCTTAGCCAGGCTGTTTAATATTATTACTGAATGAAGAAATATAAAAATATAAAAAACTAGCGTTCTAAAGAAATGCTCACTAAATAGGACTAATGTGATGAAGGGAGAGAAATATTTATGTGAGGAATAACATGTAGGGACCTTTTATATCTAGTAATTGTATATGTGAAAAATATCATTAAGGGTGGAACATAATGGAATGGAATCGTTTTTACAGCAAAGACGTGCAGAGCCTTATAACACAGGTGTACTATATGACGAGCTAACAATGTTTTTTGTGCGTCATAATGTTTGTTTGTACATTCGTCTTCAGGGCTTTGACTGCTGCAGCAAACACAGCATTTCCTTCCACTACATACGTCCACATGAGATGTACATGCTGGACTTCTTGATCTATCATCTTCAGCGCTGGCAATGAATCTGAAACTGACACGTTATTTTGATGACCTGCGACCGGGAGTATATGGAGGCTTCCAGAAGTCTATTGTATATACTTGTATTGTTTTCTCTTACAGAATGGCTTTCGCTAATTTGTTTATGTTCATTCTTTGACATTATTTTATTTAGTAGCCTCCTTCAGACATAACTGACTATGGTAATGCACCCCTGAGGTGCTAGTCCTCAACTGCTTTTTTCGGCGCGTTCTTTTCTCTTCTGCTTGTTGTAAGAGGTTCTTTTCTCTTCTGCTTGTTGTAAGAGGTTCTTTTCTCTTCTGCTTGTTGTAAGAGGTTCTTTTCTCATCTGCTTGTTGTAAGAAGTTCTTTTCTCTTCTGCTTGTTGTAAGAGGTTCTTTTCTCTTCTGCTTGTTGTAAGAGGTTCTTTTCTCTTCTGCTTGTTGTAAGAGGTTCTTTTCTCATCTGCTTGTTGTAAGAAGTTCTTTTCTCTTCTGCTTGTTGTAAGAAGTTCTTTTCTCTTCTGCTTGTTGTAAGAGGTTCTTTTCTCTTCTGCTTGTTGTAAGAGGTTCTTTTCTCATCTGCTTGTTGTAAGAGGTTCTTTTCTCATCTGCTTGTTGTAAGAAGTTCTTTTCTCTTCTGCTTGTTGTAAGAAGTTCTTTTCTCTTCTGCTTGTTATAAGAGGTTCTTTTCTCTTCTGCTTGTTGTAAGAGGTTCTTTTCTCATCTGCTTGTTGTAAGAGGTTCTTTTCTCATCTGCTTGTTGTAAGAGGTTCTTTTCTCATCTGCTTGTTGTAAGAGGTTCTTTTCTCTTCTGCTTGTTGTAAGAGGTTCTTTTCTCTTCTGCTTGTTGTAAGAGGTTCTTTTCTCATCTGCTTGTTGTAAGAAGTTCTTTTCTCTTCTGCTTGTTGTAAGAAGTTCTTTTCTCTTCTGCTTGTTGTAAGAGGTTCTTTTCTCATCTGCTTGTTGTAAGAGGTTCATCTGCTTGTTGTAAGAGGTTCTTTTCTCATCTGCTTGTTGTAAGAGGTTCTTTTCTCATCTGCTTGTTGTAAGAAGTTCTTTTCTCTTCTGCTTGTTGTAAGAAGTTCTTTTCTCATCTGCTTGTTGTAAGAGGTTCTTTTCTCATCTGCTTGTTGTAAGAAGTTCTTTTCTCTTCTGCTTGTTGTAAGAAGTTCTTTTCTCTTCTGCTTGTTGTAAGAGGTTCTTTTCTCTTCTGCTTGTTGTAAGAGGTTCTTTTCTCTTCTGCTTGTTGTAAGAGGTTCTTTTCTCTTCTGCTTGTTGTAAGAGGTTCTTTTCTCTTCTGCTTGTTGTAAGAAGTTCTTTTCTCATCTGCTTGTTGTAAGAAGTTCTTTTCTCTTCTGCTTGTTGTAAGAAGTTCTTTTCTCTTCTGCTTGTTGTAAGAGGTTCTTTTCTCTTCTGCTTGTTGTAAGAGGTTCTTTTCTCTTCTGCTTGTTGTAAGAGGTTCTTTTCTCATCTGCTTGTTGTAAGAGGTTCTTTTCTCTTCTGCTTGTTGTAAGAGGTTCTTTTCTCTTCTGCTTGTTGTAAGAGGTTCTCTTCTCTTCTGCTTGTTGTAAAAGGTTCTTTTCTCTTCTGCTTGTTGTAAGAGGTTCTTTTCTAATCTGCTTGTTGTAAGAGGTTCTTTTCTCATCTGCTTGTTGTAAGAAGTTCTTTTCTCTTCTGCTTGTTGTAAAAAGTTCTTTTCTCTTCTGCTTGTTGTAAGAGGTTCTTTTCTCTTCTGCTTGTTGTAAGAGGTTCTTTTCTCTTCTGCTTGTTGTAAGAGGTTCTTTTCTCTTCTGCTTGTTGTAAGAGGTTCTTTTCTCTTCTGCTTGTTGTAAGAGGTTCTTTTCTCTTCTGCTTGTTGTAAGAGGTTCTTTTGGCCCAAATCTGAGGTGGCGCCGTAGGGAGCATTACCACTTGGTACGATCGGCAGCTGGATGTATGTCCCCTGTCTTCATGTCTCTCTTGTACTCCATCTTTGAACCTCAGCTGTGGTCACCTATATGTCCCCTGTCTTCATGACTCTCTTGTACACCATCTTTGAACCTCAGCTGTGGTCACCTATATGTCCCCTGTCTTCATATCTCTCTTGTACACCATCTTTGAACCTCAGCTGTGGTCACCTATATGTCCCCTGTCTTCATGTCTCTCTTGTGCACCATCTTTGAACCTTAGCTGTGGTCACCTATATGTCCCCTGTCTTCATGTCTCTCTTGTACACCATCTTTGAACCTCAGCTGTGGTCACCTATATGTCCCCTGTCTTCATGACTCTCTTGTACACCATCTTTGAACCTCAGCTGTGGTCACCTATATGTCCCCTGTCTTCATATCTCTCTTGTACACCATCTTTGAACCTCAGCTGTGGTCACCTATATGTCCCCTGTCTTCATGTCTCTCTTGTACACCATCTTTGAACCTTAGCTGTGGTCACCTATATGTCCCCTGTCTTCATGTCTCTCTTGTACACCATCTTTGAACCTCAGCTGTGGTCACCTATATGTCCCCTGTCTTCATATCTCTCTTGTACACCATCTTTGAACCTCAGCTGTGGTCACCTATATGTCCCATGTCTTCATATCTCTCTTGTACACCATCTTTGAACCTCAGAAGTGGTCACCTATATGTCCCCTGTCTTCATGTCTCTCTTGTACACCATCTTTGAACCTCAGCTGTGGTCACCTATATGTCCCCTGTCTTCATATCTCTCTTGTACACCATCTTTCAACCTCAGCTGTGGTCACCTATATGTCCCCTGTCTTCATATCTCTCTTGTACACCATCTTTGAACCTCAGCTGTGGTCACCTATATGTCCCCTGTCTTCATGTCTCTCTTGTAAACCATCTTTGAACCTCAGCTGTGGTCACCTATATGTCCACTGTCTTCATGTCTCTCTTGTACACCATCTTTGAACCTCAGCTGCGGGCGCCCGGTTGTTCTTTTGCCATCTGCCAGTTGTCCATAGAAAATATATTTGGGGATGCGACCATCTTCCATGCAGTAAATACGGCAATGCCAGCGTAGAGTGCGCTGTCTATGCAGTGTATACTTGCTTTGAAGGTCAGCACGGGACATCACCTTGACATTTGCCACTTTAACCTTCCAGAAATATCAAGGATGTTTCGTAGACACGTGAGATGGAAGGGATCGAGCTTACTTTCTCACTTAGCATAGGTTGTCCATGTTTCACTGCCATATAAAAGCGTGCTGGTAACACAAGCATTATATACCACAGCTTTAGCCTTCATTGTGAGTCTGAAGTTTCCCCAAACACGAGTTCCAATGCGGGCAAAGATGATTGCAACTTTGCCAGTGCGGCTATCGATTTCTGTGTCCAGAGAGAGTTTGTCATTAATGGTAGACCCCAGGTATGCGAAGTGATGCACCAGTGCCAATTCATAGTTATCGATAGTGATAACTGGTGCGACATTCACATCTTGACCCAGCACATTGTTTTCTTCAGTCTTATTCTGAGGCCAAAGTCCTTCAATGTCGTTATACAGACCGATTTGGTACTAATAGGGCCTATTCTCTCACTGTATGATATTTCTATATTTGATAGAACATAGCTTTGTGTATATACAGAATGACTCTTCTATATTTGATAGAACATAACTTATTCTTTGTCTGGTTACATAATATTTCGTATACGTTTGATACGAGCATGACTTATTCTCTGTTCTGTATAGAGAATAAATCTTCTAAATTTGATAGAACATGATTTATTATTTGTTCTGTATATAGAATAACTCTTTTATATTTGATAGAACATGACTTATTCTTTGCCTTTATACAGAATTACTCTTCTATGTTTGACAAAAACATGACTTTTCTAGATTTGTAACCAGAACGATTCCCACATTTCTATATACAGAGTTTATACATATTTGTTGCGAACATGACTTTTTCTATGTCCGTATTCAACATTGTTTTCTGATTGATTTTTTTTTGGTGGTAAATGTTATATGAACACTAGTGTAAAAGCACGTTATATGACGGGAATTAAATTCAAAAGCACAAATACCTAACGGCAATTTTACTTTTTCAAAAGTATTTTAAAAAACCACTGTGCATCACTACAGTACACGAACTACGTAGCAGCAGCAAGGATCCCAATGTGTGTATACGGGATCACACATTCTATAAATATATTTTTGTGCGCACCGTCATTTGCGCATTCTTCTTTGGTAAGTGTTACTATTTTCGGGAGAGTACAAATGTAGGTTATAACTTACTATCTGTATTCAGAATTAGTGTTGTATATCTGCTACAAAGACAGTTCATATTTTAACTTTATTACACGTTGTGATGTGCCAGTTTTGTTCTTTTGTTATTGTTATTGTGAAACAGAATCGACCTCACTGCTGTTGCTGAGTTATTTGCCGGTTGAAGATCATGTGCTGAGTATAGTTATTTTAGTGATTTCTTGTTCATCGTGCTTGTTTTATCATTACGCGAATTAGGGTGAAGCGTTCATACAACTCAGTAGCATGGTATGAAGAAGTAACATGTAATCCTTGAACTCAGCAACATTAATGAAGTAATTAATGCCTTCAGGTTGAGTCCGTAATATTTAATCACATGTACACACAGGATGATCATTTCAAATATGAGCAGAACATAAGTCCGTATAAGTCATGCATAAATTAATCAATAACGTAGACTGCTGGTTTACGTGTCAATGTCCGTTTAAGGATACAATGCAGTATTGTCGTCAGAACATCACAGCTATATGCACGCGCAGATAGACATGGCTACCTGCCGACAGTGAGACTGCGAGTCTGAATATTTCATACGAATTGGACGATTATTCTCCTCCTTCTGAGGATTCTAGTTAAACACTAACCTCCATAAGTTTCCTCTCATATAGAGTTCTAGGACTGACCCTGGTCCATCATAAATGCACATATAAATGGCTATATCATGCCATTGAATTGGAAGGTTAGAAAAACGCAGCTATTCAGCTTGGCGGTCAAGTAACAAAGGGTAGCGTCTCCTAGTTACCGACTGTGACCCAAACAACGCTAGACACGTCATAATCGATCGTGTATGGAGCGTTCAATAATTGAAACATCTATCGCAATATATTAAATGTCTTAACCTTTACAATTGCACGTCTGTTAACCTTTAGCAGACGGCGTTAATAACATATACCGTAACAATTCCCTGTACACCGGGGAAAAAAAATCGATAGATTTTTTTTCAAGATCTATCCGACTTAACAATTTTTCAAAAAAATTTAACACAATTGTGACATATGGCCGACGATGATCTGAGTAGAACCGTGTCGCGGTCATGTCAACTAACTATTTGTCATAGTCATCTAACATTAATCATATTATATATCAATATTATGCATATTATTATATCAACTAAATAAAATGTCTAATGTCAATAGTGAATGATAGAATTAAATTAAAGTAAGGTCTGTCGTATTAGTATGTCATATAGGAATTAATTTGACTAATTAAAATTAAATTAATTAATTAAACTAAGAGTTAAATTATTAAGATTATAATGTAACGCGATGTTATGAGAGAAGAAAAGACAAAATAAGTGAGAAGAAATAGAAAGAAATTCGAATATAAGTTTAACTTAATTGTGTGTGTTAAGTGTTAATGAATAATAACTATCTAATTTAACTAACTAAATAACGTATAGGTACATTAGAAAAAAATATTAATCTAATACTTGTGTGAGATTTATTTTCTCTTTTCATAATTTCTTCTTTTCATATTTCGTTCTTTTTTGTTTTTCATTTAATTTTTTTCTCACATTTCATTTTATTGATATTAATTCAAGTAAGAAGTTAAGTTAATTAATTAATTAGTATAGGATATGATGATCCATCCGTAGTCCTGATCCTGATGAATTCTTTTAGACAAAGTGTTGAAGCATTTACGTCGGACAGAAATGTCAATTATCCTAATATCCAAGAATTAAGTGCATATAGGATAATAAGTTCGACTTGTCGTCAGATATTGTTCCATGATTGTTCAACGAATATTCATATATTGTGTATGGACGTTAGACGAAGTTTCAATGTCAATATGCATACCTTGATTGTCTTTAGTTCAATTCTGTGATGCATATAGTGTTTATAATTATTAAATTGAAGTCAAGGTTAGTTCCCTTATAGTTGATACTTCGTTCTATCCAATGTAGTGATGATTGACGTATTTTAGGAATGTCAATGTTGATTATTCGTCGTCAATAGGATTACGTGACAAAGCATCCGCCACAATGTTTTCAGTGCCAGGAATATGTTCAATGGAGAATTCAAATGGCTGCAGAATGATCGCGTATCTGGCGAGTTTTGGACTTTTGTGGTTTGATCTACGCAAAGATGCTACGGCACGCTGGTCAGTCTGTATGGTGAATGGAGCACCAAGCAAGAACTTCTCTAGTTTCGTGATTGCCCATATAACTGATAAAAGTTCCTTGTCCACTGTGGAATACTTTGTTTCTGCCGGCTTTAGCTTTCTTGAAATATATAAGGTAGGATGTAGAACGCCATCATGGTTCTGGAGCAGGCATGCACCGATGCCGTAGTTACTAGCATCTGTTCGTAAGAAAAATCTTTTGTAAGCATCGGGAAGTCTTAAAATTGGTTCATGCGAAAACAAATTTATAATTTTGTTGAAAGTTTCATTGCATATACCAGTCCATGTCACCTTCACCGGCATGTCTTTTTTTAACAATGAAGACAATACAGCCGTGATGGATGACAAGTTTGGTATGAATCTACTGTAATATTGAACAAGTCCTAACAAACTCCTGACCTGTTTCTTCGTCTGAGGAACTGCTATGTTTAGAATTTTGGAGACCATACTAGGTAACGTTCGGATATATCCCGCTCCAATGATATGTCCCAAAAAGGTTATCTCATTACACGCGATCTGCACCTTTGTAGGTTTAGCAGTTAGATGATAATTCCTTAGAGTGTCGAAAACATATCTAAGTCCCGAAACATGTTCCTCAAACGACGAACTAAACAAGCATATGTCGTCAATATATGTAATAACGTCTGGTCTACCTGATAAAATTTGTCGCATCAGGCGAATGAAGGTAGCTGGCGCATTAACAAGCCCAAAAGGCATCACATTCCACTGGTATAGAACTTGTGGAGTGGAAAATGCGGTGTAGTACTTAGCCTTTTCGGTCAGTGGTATCTGCCAATAACCTTTAGTTAAGTCTATCTTACTAAATATAGTTGCGTTGGATAGACGTGGCAGTAAGTCGTCGATAAGTGGATGTGGTTCGCTGTCAACTATAGTCTTAGCATTTAATTTTCTATAATCAACACATAGTCTGATGTTATTGTCCTTCTTCCGGACAATCACTAATGGAGAAGAGAATGGCGAATTACTAGTCTCAATGATTCCCAGAGACAACATCTGTTCAAGTTCCTTAGTAGTTTTAGCAAGGAAATGTAAAGGAACCGAATAGAGATGTACACGAATAGGTGTATCGTCATTGAGAGTAATGTCATGACTGATAGCCGATGTGCGACCCGGGACGTCGGTCAACACATCTGGATAAGATTGTAATAGATTAGCAATCTGTAGACGCTGTTGCGGTGTAACCGTTGAAGAGATGGTTACATCCCGCCAAGGTTCAGTAGGTTGAACTACTGGTACCGGTAACGGTAACTGTACCTCAGGAAAAGAAGATTCTTCTTCCTGGATGACGGATAAGTTAGAATAATAACAAGTAGATACTGTGTTGTAATCTAGTTCATGAAAAATTGACTGTAAGTGTTCAGGACGTGTATGAAATTGCTTGAGCATGTTAATATGAAATATCTTTTTGTGTCCCTTGATATCTAAGACGTAATCAACGTCGGAAATTTTATCAATGACTTTGTAAGGACCATTCCAAGATATCAATAATTTATTGTTATTGTGAGGAAGTAACACATAAGCCTCATCGCCTGGGAATAATTGGCGTAATCGTCGAGACCTATTTTGTAGAGATCGAGCCTTAGCTTTTGCAGCCTCAGAAGAAGCTGTTGCCAACTGGCAAGACTCAATAATGTTCTTCCGAAGATTAATCACATACTCGTAAGATGACTGAGTGTCCTGAGTCATCTCCGCGTCAATTAATAAGTCTTTTATTAGTCCGATAGGACCTCTTGGGGAGCACCAAAAACTAATTCAAAGGGAGAGAAGCCAGTTTGTTCATGCGATACCTCCCGATAAGCAAATAGAACAGCTGGGAGTGCTCTGTCCCAGTCATAAGGGTGCTTAACAGTAACCTTATGTAGTAGTTGTTTAAGTGTACGGTTAAGTCTTTCAACTGCACCATTACTCATAGGATGATAAATACTACTTAAATTCCTATCAATGTTCCAGGTTTTCATGACTTCCTTCATGGTGTCAGATATGAACTGTGACCCATGGTCTGATAAAAGTTTTCTAGGAAACCCTATTCTAGAAAAGATGAGATGTAGTGCATCAGCTACATCTGTGGTAGTGATGGTCTTTAATGGGATAGCTTCTGGCCATCGTGTGCACAAATCAATGCACGTAAGGACGAATCTATGTCCTCTGGCCGATGGTAGCAATGGACCAATAATATCTATGGCCATCTTGTCAAACGGTCTTACTGAGATATCGCAAGCCTGAATAGGCGCCGTGTGAAAAGCTCCACGTGCTTTAACTTCTTGGCATGTAGTACAGGAACGTACATACTGCGAAATATCTCTTGACACTCCTGGCCAAAAGAATGAAGACAGTACTCGAGATCGTGTTCGAGTATATCCCATATGTCCAGCACACTGTGAGTCATGCGCATGTTGAAGAATGTACCGTCTAAAAGTATACGGGACCATAACTAGATGTTTCATTTGTGATTTGTCATTAAAACATCTAATCAATATGTCATTTTTAATAACACACCAATGTTTGTTATTATTACCTGAGGATAGATTGTCAACTTTATCAACCAGCTTAAAAATTTTTTTTAAAGATTTATCCTCTTTTTGTTTGGTTGCAAATGTTTCCCTGTCAATAGGTGAATTGACTACAAATTCCTCTTGGTTGTCTGCATTCATTTTATTATCACCAACTTTCTCCATGAGTTGAGTCTGCGCTCTAGTCGTCACGGCGTTTCCAGTGCATAGGTTATGTTTCTCCCATTCTATGATCTCATCTGGAGTACAATCTTTACTGCCGTGTATACGACTAACCATCAGATCAGCAATAGGCTTTTTTTAGCATACATACTTTTACATTCCCTGTGAAAAAGGGTGTTCTAATATGAACAATAGCTGTGGGGTAGAACTCAATAGTTCCACCAAATGTCATGCAGCGGACGTATTCTCCTGTCGCACAGCTAGGATGTACCAGCGACTGACGTACACCAATCGTCGTGGATCCTGAATCTCTCAGCACTGAGACGACGGATCCATTAACGATTCCCCTGTTAAAAATTAGTGAGCCTGTTCCATCGTTGACTGCAAGACCTACATCTGGTGTAATATGTCCGCAGTTAAGCACTGTTTCTTTCGCCTTCTGAAAAATAAGATTGCATTGTTGGCAACTATTTGCCACATTATAATTAATAGCAAAACATGCAGCAGCAGACTGTGTTGTATTATCGTCAAGTGGGACCTGAGCTATAGGGGTGATATTATTTGTAACTGCCGCCCCTGTATTATGGTTATAATAAGACGATCCACGAGAATGAGATCGATTACGAGTATAATTGTTAGAATTATCTCGTCGTCCCCTATAGTAACTATTATCTCGATGTCTCGAGCCATGATTATTACCATTCCAGTTATTGTTATTATTGGGGGTATGTGATCGATTATAATTAGTGTTATGTTGACTATTGTGGTAGTTTGTTTGAGGTGAATAATTTCTATCTCGTGATCTACCTCTGTTGAACTCATTTTTATTGTTGAAATCATTATTATGTCCCTTCTGAAAGTTAACATTGTGATTTCTTTGGAACCTACTTCTGTCTACACTGTGATGTCTTTGTTTGTTATTATGATTGTAGGCCATATTAGACGCCACAGGTAGAGGTTCTCTTAATGAAGAGTTAGAAATGTTCGCATTCGGATGTGCCGAACAGTAGTTTAAAGAAATTTTTTCCAACTCGTCAATAGTACCTGGTTTACGCTCCTGCAAATATGCAAAGAATGGTTAGCTAACCGAAGATAATACCTTATCCCGTAGTAGCAAATCAACTAATTTGTCGTACGATTTGTTGACCTCTGCCAGTTCAACCCATCTATTAAATGTATTGCGCATGTTCGCAATGAATCCTGCAAAATCTTTTGGAGATTCAGGTAAAATTCCCTTAAATTTCAACCTACAGTGTTCCTCGTCCAGGTGAAACCTTCGTAAAAGCAAGGACTTAATAGCACCGTAGTTATTTGCTATTGATGGGTCAGCATTTTGAGAAGCCGTCAATGGTTCTCCAACCAAGAATTCATTTAACTTGAGTACCCATGACTCTTCGGGCAAATGATTTGTTTTGCAAGTCTGTTCAAAACGTGACAGGAATGATGAAAGGTCGTCCACGTTTAAGTTGAAAGTGGGTAATTTAAAGTTGTAGAAATGTTTAGTTTGGCTGGATGACGATCCATTTTGTGCGTTATTATTCTGGTTTGCATCAGCACTTTGTGCTTGTAATCTTGCTGTCTCCAATTTAATACGCGCCAATTCCATTTCTTGTTGTAAAATAATTTCCTCTCGTTTCAATTTATTCTCTTCTTCCTGTCTGGCAATTGCTCTTTGCTCTTCTCTTTCACGTTGAGCAATCTCTCTTAATCTATTTTCCTTGGCAATTTGCTTCATCTCACGTTCTGCTTCCTTTCTTTCACGTTCCTCCTCCTCTTTCCTTAATGCAGCCTTTTGTTCCTCTTCCTCTTTCTTTAATGCATCCTTTTTCTCTGCTTCTTTTCTTTCACGTTCCTCCATTTCTGCTTTATGTTTTTCCAGTTCTGCCTCAGCAAACTGACGAAGTTCTTGAGATTTATAACCATATTCTTTACCAATTTTAACGAAATGGTCTATAGTAAGCATTTTGACTTTTATCTGGTAAGTAATTATTGATAATTACTGATTAAAATAGTCAATAGTAGCTTCAGAGTAATTATTATACTTACTCAACTTAGGAATATTCAATATAAATAATCACAATAGTACTGAACTCTTATGTCTATGTTCAACTAATAGACAATATTTTGTAACAATATTGTATCTAAATACTAACTATATCATAAATAGTTATGATATCTGTTAACTATAATGTAATTACATCACACAATTAATCTTAATATCCAATAATGTTGGGTATGATTCCTAGTAATTATATTGTTCAATGTACTAAGCCACTCTCTTAGTACCAGAAAAGTATATTAAATAATATACAATGGGTCTGTTACCTTAAAGGTAGACTATAAGATTATTTTATTTGATCAATATATATATTATATTATTATGCCCTAGGCATCTCTTATAAATTGTAGTGCTAATTTCTTGGACTATCACTGCATAATTATGCAATGTCCCATATTAACCTTAAATGTCAGAAAAAATTAATTAAATTAAATTACAAGTGTATTATTGAATATAATATCATATTATTAATGTAGTATTTAATACATATCATGAGGACAAACAAAACAATGATGCAACTAAAAGGGTACAAACAATGTCAAGACGCAACCAAGACATTTTCACAATTAAAAATGAATTTATGAACTAAATAAAACAAGCGGAAGTGTCACAAGCCAAATGAAGGGTCAAGGACTGACCCGAGGTCAACTTAATATACAAAGTACACAAAAAAAAAAATGAATGCAAAAAATGATGACATCACAGGACTCATAACGGACAAACATTTAACAATTATAAAATAAATTGATAGTAAGAGTAGACTGGACGAAATAGTTAACGAACATGATACAAAACTGAATAAAAATGTGAACTTAGTACAAATAAAATACGCCAGTTATCTACGGAACGGCACAGCTAACACAAACCGTCGAACGATAGCAGATCTGGACAGGCAGTCCACCGGCAAACCTCAATGGGGCTTCCAAAAGTGCAATCGTTTAACTGCCCTAAGACCGACTGAAATCTAGGTGGTCAGCTGTTCGCGACATTCCCCAGAGATTTCAGTTCCCTCCAACCGGCCCGCTAATTAACAACACATTAAAACAACCAAAAAAATACATGAAACACATTCAGAAAAAAAAACATGCCTATGCAGGCAAAAGGCATGGACTCAGTATTACTGTTTGCAATGACGACAGTTAAACAACTAGACTTATCTTTTCCGTTGCTTAGATCAGTGCTAGAGGTCGTCAACAGCTAGGCTAATGCCCCTGACTGTCTGCTCCTGTAGTCCATATCGTGTGTTTGCTTCAATGGCTCATGTTTCCCCCGGTTAGACTTAGAAAACGGCTTTGATTTCTCCGACAGTTCACCTACACGACTTTCGGTGACGTCACGTTGTTAGGCATTATAATGAGTACGACGTCATCTTCGACTGGATCATGTGATCGAAACTTGATCGTAAATATTGTGGTTAACATGTGCGTAAGGAACAGAAGTTTGTTTCCTTTTTCTGTCGTTCCCCACGTTGGGCGCCACTTTGTTGCTGAGTTATTTGCCGGTTGAAGATCATGTGCTGAGTATAGTTATTTTAGTGATTTCTTGTTCATCGTGCTTGTTTTATCATTACGCGAATTAGGGTGAAGCGTTCATACAACTCAGTAGCATGGTATGAAGAAGTAACATGTAATCCTTGAAATCAGCAACATTAATGAAGTAATTAATGCCTTCAGGTTGAGTCCGTAATATTTAATCACATGTACACACAGGATGATCATTTCAAATATGAGCAGAACATAAGTCCGTATAAGTCATGCATAAATTAATCAATAACGTAGACTGCTGGTTTACGTGTCAATGTCCGTTTAAGGATACAATGCAGTATTGTCGTCAGAACATCACAGCTATATGCACGCGCAGATAGACATGGCTACCTGCCGACAGTGAGACTGCGAGTCTGAATATTTCATACGAATTGGACGATTATTCTCCTCCTTCTGAGGATTCTAGTTAAACACTAACCTCCATAAGTTTCCTCTCATATAGAGCAGCTTGGCGGTCAAGTAACAAAGGGTAGCGTCTCCTAGTTACCGACTGTGACCCAAACAACGCTAGACACGTCATAATCGATCGTGTATGGAGCGTTCAATAATTGAAACATCTATCGCAATATATTAAATGTCTTAACCTTTACAATTGCACGTCTGCTAACCTTTAGCAGACGGCGTTAATAACATATACCGTAACAACTGCTCTCCGGGCAAACCCAGAGGTGCTCAGTCTCCGTCAGCAAATGTCGAAGAGTATGAATGCTAATTGTACCAGTAGCACGCTAGCTGTACATACGATGGATGCATCCCCACTCACGACCATTTCTGCTAGTCCCACCTTTTATGCCAAACTCCACCAGCCTCAGCCTTGTTGATTCATCCATTACAATGTCATTATCCAGCAAGCGATCATTAATAGCCCTTAGTATCTCTCCCTTATCCATGTCCAGTGTCCCTACAATGGGTGCTCTCGAGGCCAGTCTGTCAGCTCTCTCATTGCCACGTACCGCTGCATGACCAGGACAGTAGATCCACACCAGTTCTTGAAGACTTGAGGATTCTATTGATGTTTTCCATTCCTGCCGCAGCCATCCGTTCTGAACTTTTCGAAGCATGGCTTGAGAGTCTGACGATACATCTGTCCTGGTTGATGGAGTTTCAGACAACCACCTCAGTTCTGCAGTAACTGCCTCTACTTCCATTCTTATGCTGGAGGTTGTTGTCATGTAGGCTCCATTCTGTTCAGCGACCACCCTACCCTTTATTCTTGCAGAGAAGCCCCATCCTGATTTCTCACCACACACTACAGACTCACCAGTGTACACAATGGCGTCATCATCCCCAGCATGATCAGCTCTGCTTTTCCATTGCCCCAAGATCTGCACTCTATGCCAGGGCTAATGATTACCTGCCGGTAGTTTATCCAGTTCTCCCCTAACTTACTCCACTCTTCCCCTTTGGATACATTTTCAACCCTGAGCACCTGACCAATCGTAGCCTTTGCCTGTGCCATCCATGACATCTCCCTAATGATTCTTGCTCCTTTGATGTCAACTACGTTGTCATGTAGGGGGTGTCTTTTGTCGGTGGTTACCCGCATATATGCTTTTGCCTGGGCTATCGCATATCTGGATCTAATCGACAGCAACCAGTGCATGTATCTCATGCTCACAATGGGGGTATCACGCGTACGCCGAAAACTAGTCGCACCCCTTCAGTATGAATGCGTTCCAGTCGTTCACATTGTGACACTGACAGCGTGAGTATTCCTAGCCAGTACTCAATTACTGAAATCACGAGCTGATGATACAGGAGAAACAATAGTTTCTGTTCCAAACGCGCAGCAGCTTTTGTTTTTAAGGCTACCAGTCCTCGCTTGCACTTCTGTATGATCAGTTCGACATGATACTTGAATGATAGCCCACGATAAAACGTTACTCCCAGATACTGCAGCATGTCTTGCCTGTCAATGTTCTGCCCATTGAAAGTGATGTCTGGAAGGTCTGCTTTCACTATAAAGTTGTTCAAAGAGCACCACATCTGTGACGACACGTCAGTACGTGTCCTTTTGTGTGATCTCTCACACCTTCAACCCTCCAGCAGTATCTTTTTCTTAATTTTTCTCACACATCGCTTCTATTTGGCATAAATCATGCCTTTTCATTCGTTATTTTCACTATTTTGCTCTATGCTGGACATAGCATGGTGAATTCTCTAACACGCCAGTCCCCTATGACAGTATTTGCTATGGGAGCAATGCGTATTTTTTATTGTTTCACACTCCACTCCCAGACTGTTGTTACGATTCCGCCAGGTTTGGTGACCCGGAAAGCGATAATATTTCATCGCCTAATCTGTCTGAACACATGTGGAAACGTGACCGTCAAACATTTGACCCCATTGGGAAGCGGCTGATCGTGTTGACACAAGCCGGTTTTTGTGATCAGATGAAAGAAGACCACACGAGCTGTCCAGACATCTGTCTGGCGTAGGCACGCAGATTATTCTGATAAACAGAGGTGCGATGGAAGTCTTAGGTAACGATATGACATCACTGTGTAAGAGGCCACTCGTGTATATTAAATTTAATATTTTCAAATACGTGTGGGATGAGTAATGATACATTTTCCCATCCAAACAGTGCTAGAAAGATTGGATTGGTTCGCCAGAATCTACAATGATTTGATTGGAACTTTCGGCGGAAACACAGCTTGGATTTTAAACTAAGGTTTGTGAGATGTAATCTAACACACTCGGAGTCACAACACAGACAGACTGCATCGCTGCGTCAACTAAACACCTCTTACAAGCCATGTGATAAAGTACATTGATACAGCGATAAAATTATTAATTATAAGTATAAAAGTCAAAATAATATAAATAGAAATAGTAAATGGAACGCGTCTTCCTTCCCCGCGCCAGTCATCGCATTGAGATAAGAACGTAGTGTGAAACCTTATTGCCGCGTCAGTGGTATTGGACTTTATAACTCGCCCGTCAAGGGTTAACTGTAAAAATTTTGAAATCAACAAGCTTAATTGTTCCAAGAAAGAGAGTACGATTCAAAACAGGGGAGGCATAAACGAACGCATACAAGTGAGAGAGCGAACACATGCTGCCGGTTTGTCAAGCGTTAGATTCCTGAACTAGCTACTCAGGACGACAGTGCGAGACGATACAGTTATCCTGTGTTCGAAAACGTTGTCGCAAGCTGGGTAGAATTGACAAAAAAATACCCCGCAAAGTCCAATACTTCTTCTAACTATAGGCACACAGTCCAATATTTGTTCGTTTCATAAGCACGCAGAGTGACTGGTATAAAAACACACGCCTCGCTTTGTCTGCAAATTGGTACATTTATGACGTCACCAACTTTTTGTTGCTTCAAATTGAACTACACAGAAACGGGGAGAGAGATGGCGTGTTTATGTAATATTAGAAATTGAAACTCACATGGAAAATATATGTTATTCTTTATTAAGGGGAATAAGGCCATAAAACCTAGTTAGTTTGATAGCATATGATCTCCTGAGTAATATTATGTTACAATTTTCAAGATCGCCCATTTAAATGTAAAGATATTGACAAAAGACTAGTTATGCCCAGACAGATGAACGAACAGACGCTTGTTTTTGCATTCACTATCGGTGACAATTTTTTTCCTCGCATTGTTAAAAAGAGGCAGAAGAGGGGAGAGTCAAAGTCCAAAAGGGTAGAGATATTATGGGATGGCCTAAAACTAAAAATATTTGGTAGTGGAAATCTTGAAGTGAATGAGAGGCAGAACTTGTTAAGTAAAAAAACAAGTCTATTTTCAACTTTTAATGCCAAAATGTGACCGACGTACATTTGAAAAATTGAGATGTAATTTTGACTTTATTTTCAAATTCAAAATTGAAAAGCTTAGTCTTCCGATCTGATTGGCCAACGCATTTTATATTATGGAAAACTTAGTTAGGTTTTTGCCATTTTGTAGAAATCTGTCCCTGAAGCAGGTCGATGTGATCCTAGAAATTTGACTTTAAATTGTAACTAAAACTAAAAGTATTTGTTATAGTCTAGCCAGCAGCAAAGCTGAATTTGTGCCATCCATCGCACCTGTGCTTATTTCATTGAATTCTGGGTTTTATTTCCTGTTACCAGCCGGTGACAGGAAAGCTGACGTACGGGTGAAGACAGTAACGTCTCCAGTACAGCATATTCTGTATAATAATTGTCAAGTGGAGCTCTGAGTGCTGATGTTCTTTACAGAGCCATATCAACGATTGAATCTTCACGAAGGAAATTTCAGGTTATGTGCCACAATCTGGGCAATCTGACACTTTATCTGGAGAAAACTGTTTCCCTACCCATTAACAGAAACTCTCGGGGAAATGATGACATAACCAGTCTCTCCCATAACTGACTAACATTATTAATTATTACTTAACAGCCTGTGAAACACCTTACGGAACATTTTACTATTAATAATAGTATTGTTGGACCAAGAGTCCTTATTTTCAGTTCACGTTTCAGTGTAACATACATTTTCTTCAGTTTTAAAAGACCTGTCCAAAAGAGATTGCAGGACAGGCACAATAAATTGTATTGTAAAAAAAATAATTCCAATTTGAAAACTAAACAACAGAGTTATTAAGATTCTATTAGAGAGTTATACTGTGTTGTTTTGATGTACCATCATTTCATTACATCCCCTAGACACTAGCCACATCAAACACCATACATTAGAAGTAATTTACAGCACCGTGTGAGATCTTGAGAGGTAGCGTTAGGTCCCTTGAGAATTCATCTTCTTCAACCACTAGACTCAAGGTCTTACATAGCTTGACCTCACACGGTTAACACATCTAACTCTATCATTCTTATATTTTACCATCATACCCATTCCAGCAAATTACTTTGCTACATAAATTGGGATCTCCTGTCCCGGGATTATACCTAGGAACGCCATTATTATTAACCCATGGAATCCCCATTATAATTATTACCCAGGAGTTGGGAAGTTGATAAAGTGTCAGAGCCTGGAATAATTTAATTAAAGTTTATATTAATATTATTGTAGTACATTTATAACATTGTTAAAATTGAAAAGATGGCAGATTTGGCCAAATTTAGATCTGCTGTTGTCCAGACTGCTAAAGAAATGGGTCTAGAGGGCCCACTTCTGATTCAATACGTGACGTCAGAGGTGGATACATTTATTGAGAGGGAGGAGAAAAGAATACAGCTTGAAGATATTAGGGAAGATAAAAAGTTAGCGGAGGAGAAGAAATTAGAAGTAGAGACAGAAATAAAAAGACTGCAGATTGAGGCTGACAAAGAGGCTAGGGCATTGGAGGCGGACCGGGAGGCTGAAATTAAGCGGCTCCAATTTGAAGAAAAGAAATTGGAGGCTGAGGCAAAGAAATTGGAGGCAGAGGAAAGAAGACAGCTTGCCGAAAGAAAAGCAGAGGAAAGAAGACAGGCTGCAGAAAGTAAAGGGAAGCTGAAAAGGAAAGAGAAGAGAAAAAGGCCGAAAGGGAAGCAGAAGAAAAACGGTTACAGAGGGAACATGAGTTACGACTAAGGGAGTTGGAATTACAAGGCCATGCTCCTGAAGGTGGTAACAACCCTTCTACCTCCGATGCCACTGCTAGTCAGGGAGCCTCAACCTCAGCCATGGGGTTCCATTTAGACCATTTTGTTGAGAGGGACGATGACATTGAATCATTTTTATCCAGATTTGAGGTTTTAGCCACCACCTATGGGTTAGAGAAAGAAAGGTGGAGTTTAAAGTTATATCAGGGTCTTAGGGGAACATCTTATGAAGTGTTTGCAAAAATGAGCAAAGATGACCAAGACAATTATGACATGTTAAAGCAAGCTCTTTTGCGAAGGTATGAAAAGAATGGAGAATTTTACAGGAAAAAGTTTAGAAATGCCAAACTACTGTCGGGTGAGACCTATCACCAGTTCTCAGCACGTTTAGAGACTTACTTTGAGAAATGGACTGCTCTGGGGAAAACCCAAGATCTTAAAGAAATGATCCTTATTGAGCAATTGAGAGAGTCAATGGCTCCAGACTTGAGAAAGTTTTTCATGGAACAAGGTGCAGAGAGGCTGGGTGAGTTACTTAATGTCGTTGAGAGGTATCAGGCAGCCCAGGCAGAAGTAGCTGTCGCTAAAAGGAAACAAGTAGAAAATAGAACCCCTCCAGACCAAGATGGATATTATAATCATAGTAGGGATCAAAACCCCAGAGGTAAACCCAACTTTGATAGGCAACGATTTGAACATAAAGATAGAAACCCACAATTCAATGACAGGAGATCCTTCAGACAGGACAGAAAATATTGTAAAATCTGTAGGATGAACAATCATAATACTATTGACTGTGGTAGGAAAGTTCCTCCATATTACGCGGCAAGCATGATCACAGTGGACAAGAGGAGGAAGAAACTGACAGAGAATCATATTAATCTTCAACATCCCCCCATCTGTGAAGAAGTGACATGTAATGGTGCCAAGGTCAGGTGCCTTTACGATTCCGGTTTAAATTATGACTCTGTTGTGAGTGCAACCCTGGTGCACTCTGAACAGTATACCACAGAGAAAGTGGAAATACAAGGGGCATTCAAGGGAATAGTCACCATGAAACTTCCCGTAGCCGAGATAACTGTTAAGACAAGGTACGTGGAAGGAGTGATTAGAGCAGCCGTGTGTGAAGACCCTAACTACCCGCTGGTGTTAGGAAGTAAATATGTTTTTCTAGGAAGCCCTGTAAAACCTGTGGTAATGGCCACGCTCCAGGTCAGGCCGACCCCTAGAAAGGAGGAAACACCACCACTAAACATTCATTCAAAGGAGATGGAAAAGGCCCAGGCAAAGGACAAATCATTAAAACTTTGCTTTGGCAAATTGCCAAACAGCCATGCACATCCTAAGAAAGGACAATTCTATATGAAGGGGGGACTGCTCTACAGGAAAGCTAGAGCAGGATCCAACAGGGATGGACAGCTAGTGCTGCCCAAGAGTTATAGGGAACAAGCGATGGCACAAGCACATGTTGTACCAGACGGTGGGCACCAGAAGATGAGTACTACGCGTCAAAGGACATCTGTTGCATATTTCTGGCCAGGTATAGCTGAAGATATTGATAAATTTGTTGAAGCCTGTGACCAGTGTTGCAAGGTAGATTCCACAGGGTGGACAAATAATACTCCCCTGCTAAGAAATCAGTATGGAGAAAAACATGGGCCTAAAAATAATAAGGAAAATAAAAGGAGTAGGGTAGAAATAGTGAATAGGTATGCACCTTCTCACACCCAGTCTTCCCCTAAAAAGTTTACATTAGCATCTCTGCGTATGGCACAAAGAGAACGCATAAACACAGACCAGTCATCCCAGGCTAAATTTGATGCCGCATTTCGTGAACTGGCCAACATTAACATTGAAGATAATCCGCCAGAATTGAAACGAAAACAAAATGTTAACAGAAGAACAGTGGGGAGTGGGCGGTTGAGCACTTGGTCAAAGGTTCAACGCGCTTCACAATATGGCTATTAATTTAGCATTATAAGGGCACTGGTGACATTGGTAGTCACCCGACCCTACACCTTCCAAGGGGAAGTATTGTACGGACCCTGGATGGAGATCACCCACATATATTATAGCAATGATACAGGGCGAATTGATTTCTGGTGCAGAAAAATTCATTTCCCCATATATTATATTATTTCACCAAAATTGTCGTTAGGCGGAGAATATAGTTGGTGAATATGGCCTCCAGTTGAGTGGCGCATTATAGAATCAGATATAGAAAATAGTAAAGGGGGTTTCCACATTCAGTCAAGCCGGCGCGCAGACCAATTGTTGGCTGTGAACATTTCGGAGGAACATAGTGAATCCCTGAGTTGCCTTTTTGATTGAGGATATTCCGAATGTTTTATACAGGCTGATAATGAGATTACTGGAACCCCTACATAACTCTGCCATCACGATTTTATAGATTATCCCCTCATAACTATTGCAAACTTGAGGGACATCAATTTTCTCTGGATATGTCATAGGACAGACTCAGTGAAGAGAAATGGTGAATAGTGATTGATATCAGCATAAGACAGATTGTAATATCTGCAGCTGAAATAGATTCTTGGATTGCAGAGGTCTGGGGCAGAATTCTTGAGTTGTGCCTACCTTGAACTGACCCAATTGCCTGAATCCAAGATAAAATACAAGCAGAGTAAAGCCTATTGAGCAAATTTTATCTATGTGTATCACTGTTGTTGGAACTTGCATCAGTGCATGTTCTCAAGTGGGGAGATGTGTGATAAAGTACATTGATACAGCGATAAAATTATTAATTATAAGTATAAAAGTCAAAATAATATGAATAGAAACAGTAAAGGTAACGCGTCTTCCTTCCCTGCGCCAGTCATCGCATTGTGATAAGAACGTAGTGTGAAACCTTATTGCCGCACCAGTGGTATTGGACTTTATAACTCGCCCGTCAAGGCTTAACGGTAAAAATTTTGAAAACAACAAGCTTAGTTGTTCCAAGAAAGAGAGTACGATTCAAAACAGGGGAGGCATAAACGAACGCATACAAGTGAGAGAGCGAACACATGCTGCCGGTTTGTCAAGCGTTAGATTCCTGAACTAGCTACTCAGGATGACAGTGCGAGACGATACAGTTATCCTGTGTTCAAAAACGTTGTCGCAAGCTGGGTAGAATTGAAAAAAAATACCCCGCAAAGTCCAATACTTCTTCTAACTATAGGCACACAGTCCAATATTTGTTTGTTCCATAAGCACGCAGAGTGACTGGTATAAAAACACACGCCTCGGTTTGTCTGCAAATTGGTACATTTATGACGTCACCAACTTGTTGTTGCTTCAAATTGAACTACACAGAAGCGGGGAGAGAGATGGCGTGTTTATGTAATATTAGAAATTGAAACTCACATGGAAAATATATGTTATTCTTTATTAAGGGGAATAAGGCCATAAAACCTAGTTAGTTTGATAGCATATGATCTCCTGAGTAATATTATGTTACAATTTTCAAGATCGCCCAATTAAAAGTAAAGATATATACAAAAGACTAGATATGCCCAGACAGATGAACGAACAGACGCTTGTTTTTGCATTCACTATCGGTGACAATTTTTTTCCTCGCGTTGTTAAAAAGAGGCAGAAGAGGGGAGAGTCAAAGTCCAAAAGGGTAGAGATATTATGGGATGGCCTAAAACTAAAAATATTTGGTAGTGGAAATCTTGAAGTGAATGAGAGGCAGAACATGTTAAGTCAAAAATAAGTCTTTTTTTAACTTTTAATGCCAAAATGTGACCGACATACATTTGAAAAATTGAGATGTAATTTTGACTTTATTTTCAAATTCAAAATTGAAAAGCTTAGTCTTCCGATCTGATTGGCCAACGCATTTTATATTATGGAAAACTTAGTTAGGTTTTTACCATTTTGTAGAAAGCTGTCCCTGAAGCAGGTCGATGTGATCCTAGAAGTTTGACTTTATATTGTAACTAAAACTAAAAGTATTTGTCATAGTCTAGCCAGCAGCAAAGCTGAATTTGTGCCATCCATCGCACCTGTGCTTATTTCATTGAATTCTGGGTTTTATTTCCTGTTACCAGCCGGTGACAGGAAAGCTGACGTACGGGTGAAGACAGTAACGTCTCCAGTACAGCATATTCTGTATAATAATTGTCAAGTGGAGCTCTGAGAGCTGATGTTCTTTACAGAGCCATATCAACGATTGAATCTTCACGAAGGAAATTTCAGGTTATGTGCCACAATCTGGGCAATCTGACACTTTATCTGGAGAAAACTGTTTCCCTACCCATTAACAGAAACTCTCGGAGAAATGATGACATAACCAGTCTCTCCCATAACTGACTAACATTATTAATTATTACTTAACAGCCTGTGAAACACCTTACGGAACATTTTACTATTAATAATAGTATTGTTGCACCAAGAGTCCTTATTTTCAGTTCACGTTTCAGTGTAACATACATTTTCTTCAGTTTTAAAAGACCTGTCCAAAAGAGATTGCAGGACAGGCACAATAAATTGTACCAAAAAAAAAAAAATATTTCCAATTTGAAAACTAAACAACAGAGTTATTAAGATTCTATTAGAGAGCTATACTGTGTTGTTTTGATGTACCATCATTTCATTACATCCCCTAGACACTAGCCACATCAAACACCATACATTAGAAGTAATTTACAGCACCGTGCGAGATCTTGAGAGGTCGCGTTAGGTCCCTGAGAATTCATCTTCTTCAACCACTAGACTCAAGGTCTTACATAGCTTGATCTCACACGGTTAACACATCTAACTCTATCATTCTTATCTTTTACCATCATAACCTCTCCAGCAAATTACTTTGCTACAAGCCAGAAGAAAGAGGATAGGACTTACAATTCCACAACTATAAGTACCAGATCGAGTATTGGGCAACTTTGGAATTCACAAGTAAACCCGCCATTTTAATACAAGACTGGAAACTTGGGAATTCTATCACAAGAAGTCAAAAGAGGAATTATAGATTTCCAGACCAAGTGTCTCACCCGTCATAAGAGGAATTATAGATTTCCAGACCAAGTGTTTCACCCGTCATACGAGGAATTTCTCAGACTTAAGTGATTCGAACAGCATCTAACTACAGGGGTGTGAGTCCATTCTAAATCTGTGCAGGAAACGTGTGTATTCCCAAAATTTTGGGTTCGTGGTTACAAGACATCAGACTTAAGTACTGAAGTTCCTACGCCACTAATATGAGAGAAGAGTATCACTACCAACCGCTTACAGTGGACGGGTTACGTGGCGAAGTGTACTCATCACCAAACGAAGTGACGGAAACCACAGCTGCAGGACTCAGCTGGAGTTAAGTTGTATGTAACAGGCTACAGCAAAAATTACGGACATTCTTATTAACGCCCTATCAAAACCTCAATGAGGAAGTATTTAATATAACTTTCACTCCCTGTAATCCTTATTTTAACTTGTTGAACTAATTGACTATTCAATTTGTGGTATGTTATTTTACACAAAACAATAATAGTTGATTCAGTTTATATGTACGAAAGCAAACGTATGAGCCAATTTTTCTTGATAAATAAATAAATATATATATATATATATATATATATATATATATATATATATATATATATATATATATATATATATATATATATAAATAAATATATATATATATATATATATATATATATATATATATATATATATATATATAGAGCCATTACTTATAAGAGAGCATTCGTTGGGTGCTTGACGGGCCAGAATCATAGCATAACCCCTTCACAAAATTGTGCTCACACGTAAACAATGGTTAGAACTTGAATGACATTTTTTGCACAGGTATAATGTAAATTGGATTAATTCGTTCCAGACCCCGAAAGTTACTCTTCACAAACCATTTTTTAGTCAGAATATTGGTTAGTTAAATTTGTAAAATAACATGTACAAGCAAAAAATCATACATGATCCCTGTAATAACATTAATAATGAAATATTGTACAAATAAAAATGAAAATTTAGGATGAACCTTACCTTTACTGAGGAGTGATGATGGTGTGGAGGAAGTGATGTGGAGGAGGGAGATTATTGTTTGGAAGGGGATTCACCTTCCATAAAAACATCATGTAACTGCCCTTCAGATTTTGTGGCTCTTTTCTGCCTCTTTGCTGGGGTAAAGAACTTGTCGAGTGTTGACTGTTTCTCCCTACTTTTCCAAAAAAATTTTAAAGTGTGTAATCACATTGTCATCGTACATATTGTTGCTTCTATTCACTACAGCAATGTTAGGGTGCCATTTCTCCGCTATGTTCTGCGTTTTAGCCCAATGAAAAAGCAATTCATTAATCTCCCCAGTGGAAACCTTGGCTCCCTTGTCATCATCATCTGAAAAAGAAAGTATCTCAGCTACAGTTTCTGCTTGCTGCTCCTTGTACAAGGCTTGCAGGTCTTCTGTGGTGAGCTCCTGCCTGTGATCCTCCAACAACTCTTCTACGTCTTCATTGTTCATCTCCAATCCCAAGTGAGTGCCTATTTGCACAATTTCATCCATCACACCCTCGGGCTCTAAACCCTCGATGTCTCTGCCTTTCACACAATCTGGCTACAATTTCTTCCATGCAGAGCTCAGTGTCCTCAAAGAAACTTCTTGCCATGTTTTATCTATTATCCTCAGACAATGGAGGATATTGAAATGGTGTTTCCAATAATATTTGAGGGTAAGAATTGAGGCATTAGTCACATCAAAGCATCTTTGAAACAGGAATTTTGTGTACAGTTTTTTAAAGTTAGCAATGACCTGCTGATCCATGGGTTGGATTAGAGGGGTGGTGTTAGGGGGTAAAAATTTCGTTTTAATGAAGCTGTATTCCCCAATCAAATCTTCTTTCAAGCTGTTCCGTATATAGCGACATTTGCGAATATCGGTACTTTTTTTTCTCCAAATTTGTTTCCGAATACTGGATTTTACGAATACAGGCGCAGAATAGACCGCACACGCACCACATGTACTCAATGGAAAACGACCTCTATAAGTTGACCACCTCTGTAAGTTGTATCTAGACCACTTGGACTATGACACACAATAGTAATTTACCCTCCATTACTTGACCAGTTTAAAAAAAAATCAGTGTCTTTGAATTTTGTCGGCACAGGCTTTCTGACCGCTTTTCGAATGATGCTTGCCGACAAAGAAAATTAACCTAACCTCTTTGATTTTTTCGCAAACATGCAGTATAAAAAGACCAACTTCTAAGCAAAATCTTCATTCTTGCTATGACTACCCTGCCGGTTGATAGTAATTCAACTACTAAACTGTAAGTTCTCTCTCAGACTGTGTTTTATACACTTTATCGTTGACAAAATTAACCTAACCTTTTTGATGGCCCAAAGGAAAGAACTCAAGGAGCTGACAATGAAGGAACAGGTTGATTTTCTACATTTTCTGGAAAGCAGCAGCCAAAGAAAGATGGCAGAACATTTTGGGGTTAGCAAGACCATAGTTAGGAACATCCAAAAACGTAAACATGAGTACTTGGAGAGATGTGGTAAGGAAAGCGGAGATCTACAGCGGAAAAGGAGGAAAACTCCCCTAGATGAAGTCAATGAAACCACATTAAACTGGTTCAAACAAATGAGGGCAGTTAACGCCCTAATCTCCGGGCCGATGATTCAAGAAGTTGCTAAAAAATTCGCAAGGGAATTCGGGGTGGCAGAAGATTTCCAAGCATCAAGTGGTTGGCTCGAGAAATTTAAACTGCGACACGCGATCTCCCAGAAAGTGTTGTGTGATGAATCCAATGAAGTTCCAGTAGAAGCTGTGGAAAAGTTCATCAAAAAGTTTCCTTACTTCGCCAGAGGTTTCAAAGACGACGACATCTTTAACGCTGACGAGTGCGGACTCTTTTTCAAGGCGATGCCTGACAGGAGCCTCGCCATGAAGGGTGACAAATGTAAGAGCGGAAAACTTTCCAAAGAACGTTTCACAGTTATGCTTTGCGCTAGCTCAACCGGAGAGAAACTAAAGCCCTTGGTGATTGGTAAATCGGCAAAGCCACGCGCATTCAAGAACCTGAAACCCGAAGACCTCCCCGTCACTTGGAGATCAAACCAATCCGCATGGATGACAGGCGCCCTATTTGAGGAATGGGTAAGGGGCATCGACCGAAAAATGAAGAAGAAGAAACGGTCTATTCTACTGACAGTAGACAACTGTCCTGGCCACCCACAAGTGGAACATCTCACAAACGTGACACTGAAATTTCAGCCTCCAAACACGACCTCAAAAACCCAACCTCTTGACCAAGGCATCATCAAAACATTTAAAATGCACTACCGGGCCTACTCCTACAGTGGGTCATTACTAAAACACAGATCTGTGATCCGCCTGTGGAAGCAACTTCATCCGCTGCATCGGTTAATGCTCTGGATGCTGTCCTCTGGATCAGTTCTGCTTGGAATAAAGTTCAGCCGGAAACGATACACAAGTGTTTCAAGAAATGCGGATTTGTCACAACCCAAGAGCATGACGTTTTAGCCCCATCGGACAGTCCATCGTCAATGGCAGAATTCGAAGGAGTAGATTTTAAAGGTTTTGTTGCAATGGATGATGAGGTGGCAACCTAATGAACCTGACCCACAAGGAATTTTCCAAGCTATATTGACCGAAGTACAGACAAGCATAACAGTGCATGAAGCAGCTGGTGAAGTTGAAGAAGCAAGTGACGATGACACAGAAATTGCAGAGACTCCAAAAGAAGAGGCTGTCAGGCATCTGATAATGCAGTTGAAGTCATTTGCTGTGGAAAAATGCCCAGGTATGTTGAGTGATGTAGCCAGCGTTGAGAGTGCTTTCTCCACTTATGTTTGTAATAAGAATAAGACACAGACCAAGATTGACTCCTTTTTTCAGAAAGAATGATTAAACCATGATAAAACAGATGTTGATGATTTTATTTGATGTTGTGATTATGTATGATTTCGTATGATACTGTATTCTCCAATATAAGCTGTTCACGGAAGTAAAGTATCAGAACAATAGGCCTCGTTCCGTATGTTGACCACCTCCGTATGTTGACCGGTTTGCCACAATCCCTTGGATGTTCAACTTATAGAGGTTCTACTGTATATATATATAGCACACTCATAGAAGCAAATAATAATAAAAAACTGTATGTCCAGAGGAAGATTGGTATCTCCCATATCTATTAACAGTGGTTTCAGTACAAATATAATGTTGCCTTCTCCAGCAAGGCAAGCCTGGATGCGGCGAGGCATACTTCCCAAAAATGTTTGTAGGTAATTGAGAGTCAGACTGTCCCAGTATTTTTCAGCTACCTTCTTCAATTGTTCAACGTCTCTGAGTCCACTCTTTTTTAAATGATTCTTGAGTAGTGCCCAAACGTTTTCAATTGGGTTTTGATCGGGACTGTTGCTGGGCCACTTCAGCACTATCACATTCTTCTCTTGCAGCCATGCTTTGGGGGTATGAGCTGTATGATTTGGGTCATTGTCATGTTGAAATGTGCACCCATCGGGGTACATGACCAGCATAAATGGCAGAAGGTGTCCCTCTAGTATGTCGATGTACCTTTCTTTCGTGAGAATTCCTGTGAAAACACACAGTGGGGTGGCACCTCTTGCTGACACCCCTCCCCAAAGATGGAATTTCTAGGTATGTTTCGGTCGCTGGTACACAGGCGTTACAGAGCCTTTCGTCCAAAAATATTTATTTGAGCAGGATAAGACCAAAGAGAACATTCATCTGAAAAAAATCACATTGTCCCATGACAAATTTTGGTGTTCGTGGCACCAGTTCAAGCGCATCTGTTTGTGAGTCTCTGTGAGCAATGGTGACGAAATTACCCGCTTTTTTTGTGTAATTCATCCTGTGTAGCTCCCGGTTGACAATAGCATTAGATACCTCTGGGCTTCCCTACTCGATCATGCGCTGCCGTATGTTTTCTACACTCTTCATTGGCCCAGCCCGAACGATTTGGGCGAGACACCGATGGTCCTTTGTGACCAAAATTCTTGGCCTCCCACTACCTTCTTTTCGCTCGATTCCATTACCTGCTTTTAATTTACTCACAACTCTGTAGACAGTCCGCTCAGGAATGTTCAAGGTTTTAGAAATGTTGGAACATGTTTGATTTCCTTCATTCCAAAGCTGTGAAATTAACATACACTTTGACTTTGTATCCATTTTCTGCTACTAGCATTATAATTTGTCGTCTGCTCTTATATCAAGGGACGTTACTCTACGCTAATTTTTTTTTTACTTTTGGTAGTGTTTGCTCACTTAAGTGGAGTGCAAATTTGGGGCAGAACATGCATATTTAATTAGATTTCAGCTTATTTAGCTGAGCAATATGACTGCCATTTTTTTTTGCAAAGTACTGTATATATATATATATATATATATATATATATTAATAAATATATATATATAATATATATATATATATATATATATATATATATATATATATATATATATATATATATATATATAATTTATATATATTTATTATAATATATATATATACAATTTATTACAAAATAGATCTGATTCATCCGTGGAAAAGATCAGTCAAGTTTTTTAAATAATGTGTGACTTACTAACAAAAAGAAATTCAACTAACTTTTTCACCTTTTGAACTAGTGGGGCGTGTTGCAAAAACCACGAGTTTTTGCAGCAACAATGGCAATTTTCACGTGCGGGTTAAAGTGACCCAGTTTTTGGACACTTAAAAAAAAATTTACCTAGTGCACACAGAATACACATGTGTGTGTGTGTGTGCGCGCGTGCGTGCGTGCGTGCGTGGTGTGTGTGTGTGTGTGAGTGAGTGTGAGATGGGGCCATAATAAACGCTCCAAAATTTCCCTGAAGTTCATATTTGTCTTTTCGCTCCTTCTAGAGCATCCATCGCGTGTGTTATTTTCGTGGCCCAATTACTACGCGCGCGCACTAACTTCGGCGATTAGCCCTAGCGGCCTATATAAAGAAGTGCGATGGCCAGTAGAGGCCTTTTTCGCAAGAGTCGGTTCAGACAGAGAAACGAAGTTAGGCCGCCCTGTGTGGGTAGAAGATGAACAAAGACATGACACGTGAGTTTGATTTCAAAGCAGATTAGCATTAGTGTTCAGTAGTTTTGGAATTATATTCAGCGTGAGTCTGTTCTAATGTTTAAGGAAATAGATAAATAGATGTGTTTCCTGAGGAGATTTCTTTTAGGACATTAGAGTTAGTTTTGAAGTAATAGATTAAGGGATAGGTTTTATTAGGCACATTAAGTCCAGATCACAGCTGTGAGAATTTAGTAGCAATCATTTCATTCATTAGACCGGGCAAGAAAAGTGAATATAGTAGGAACCTATTTCATTAGTGAGACCGGGCAGAAAAGCAGTCTACTACTAATATTAACTGTTGGCAAGATGGCAGCCAGGGTATCGTAAATTTTAGATAGGTATTAAAGATAGATTTGGTCCCGTCTGAATAGAACAAGCAAAGTGGTCAATAGTGAGAAATAAGGAAAAAGAAACAGATTTCACTAGTGAATAGTTTAAGGGTAGAATCTGTCCCTGGATTGAGAAGATACTCTAGTCCAGCCTATCTTTACGACTGTAATTTGTTAACAGACAGTCCTACTCTCCATACATGGAATATATATGTTTAACCACTCATGCACACACACACACAGTTATGTGACAACAAGACACACAAACGTAAAAACTATGGTAAATGGAGATTGGGTATGGGCTAGGCTGACCAACACAATTAATTAAGTTTTGTTTAGCTTATTATCATTTAAACTCTCACAACATCAAACATGTAGAAATCAATAAAATCATAGGTTATAGAATTATGAAAATGACCTCATAAGTGTCCTACCCTCTTGTTGAGAAAAGATCCCGCAAGAAAGTTAATAATCCCAAAAAATCATAGAGTAACACTAGGGTATAGAAATAGACAGTATAGCAAAGAACACAGTTCCTAGTAAAGCTATCCCGTAAAATAACAGTAATTGCAAAGAAAATTAAGTATGGTACAGTTTCCGTAACTAGAACATATTTCCTCTCACTCATTCATGCGTGGCCACATCAATCACACTTTACTTACTACTGGGCTAATAACCTCTTGAACTTAACATCCATGTGCAGTTAGCATAATCCAGTGTTGAGCTTCTCCGAAGTGAGCCCCAGTTCCTCCACGAATAAGTAATTTTCCTAATGGGGAACGGCTACTTTGGTGGTGCTTATTGGATATGATAATGTCACATCAGATAGTTCATGTAGCAAAATATAAACCGCGATCTAGTGTTCACAGTATACAATACTTCCAATAGTTAAAGGAAACATCTGGTCGGTAAACTGTTAGTAAAAAGTATAATAATGATGGTACATCCTATCGGCTTTTCTCTCCTGGGTTGAGTGCCGATTATGAACCAATGTATTCTCTTGGATAGATTCGCTTGGAAAACACAAGTGTCAGTAGTCATGAACAATGTTATATATATATTTGGCCACAGCGGGCTGATACAATTGAATGCAAAAAATCTGGGTATTTTATATATCCAGTTATACTTATTCTTATAGTTCATATGTTTGGACCCTTTCTCTAGATGAAGCAAGAGGACCGAACAGGTCAACCTCGAAGACCCGATATTAGCAGCTGGTTTGTGATCAGTACTAGATTTAGAAGAAAACAAAACATTTAACCACAATATCAATATGCTATCCTATCAAGCGTAAGGTTAAGATCTCTTATCCTCTCCGTCATTTAATTAAATTAAAGGCACACGGGTCCTAGTCTATCTTATCACGCTTCGCTCACCTGGGACGGATTGGGTTTAAGGTATTCGCCTTCCCCTCCCCCCCCCACCGGTAAAACACTCAACGCACAATATCAGTGGTAATTTAATTATGACTACTTTACAAATATCGCTTGTCATTACTAGCTATTTGTTTCGCCAAATGATATTACACTAATCACTTAGATAATTACACATAATGGATAGAAATGAATTGAATTCCGTCAAGTATCAATAGCCTAGTGTATTATTTAGCTAATTAAAACATCTCTTTCTGAATGATAGCGGGTGATTAAATCTACCTTACAGCTGGAAAAATTAGCTATATGTTATTTAATATGTTAGTCTTAGCACTTAGAAAAATCTCAGTGAATTATAGTGATAACCTTTAACATATTAAATCACCTAAATGCTAATATATATTACCGCAATCAGAAATAGAACAATCTCCACGGAATGCTATCACACTTTCACAATCGCTTCAGAATCACGAGCTAGATTTCCAAAATTTCCTGAGCGAACTGATAAACTGACTTTGGGAGGACGGAGTATTTATACGGAAATGCTGTTATTTCACTAACTGGTGTGATAAGTCGCGCCTTCGGCCATATCAGAAAAATCAACTATTTCGACTCCCGAGATAAAGAATTTTGCTAACTGAAACCGACTAACAACACAGACAGTTTCCGTGCGAACGGGCTTTCTTTGATTTTCGTCCGCTGCTGATAATGTTATCGCCCTTTTTATTTTACTTAAGTCCCCTGAAACGTTGAACATCACACAGTAACGTCGGGAACTCTCTGCTCGCGTTTCCCCCTGATCAAAGAAGCCGCTTTTATCTCTACGCGCACGTCTGTCTGTTCAACAATTATGATTGCCAAATCAGCTTGCGTGATATTTCAGAAAAGCGAATCATGGCTCTTGCTGACTGTTGTCTAGCCTGTCGAACATAGGTAAACAAATTGTCAGCGCAGGTAAACGGAAACTAGGCGTGGCTTCAAAATATGCGTTGCAAAACGTAAATAGTAATGAGGAAACAAGGTAGACGGATTTTCTGAGGAGCTATTTACGTTTCCACGTCACACAGGGCCACGTGTTAAATGTGCATAAAGGTGGCGCCTGTGAGTCGACAATAACACGGTTTGTTATCACGTGTTATAGGCATAGTGATATTATACTATTTATATTGGGTGAATTGACACGTGGGTGAAGGCAGGTTAATGTAATTTTCTGCAGTAATGGAAGAGATAGGTTAGGTTAAAGTTTATTTCATGATAATTGTTTGATTGTGTCAGTCGAGGCTAGTTTCACCTGGTTGTGTACGGTACATAGTTTTCGTGTTAAATTTCCTTTAGGTGATGTATTTAGTTCTAGTCATTAATATACCTTGTAAATATAATACCCCTACTTTTGGTACGTGGAGCACATTTGAGACATAAAAGTTTCTGTTTGCTCCTTGCGGAGCAGGGCGACACCAGTGCGGCTGAAATCAACAGAAGCCTGCACGAAGAATTTATATGCTATGGCAGTGGTTTGTTTCTGTAACGATGTGTTTTATATGATGAGTTCCCAATCTCATCAGTCGGCATATACGACATGCTTCAGAGTGCAGGGACGAATATTGAGATGGATCAGTTGCGAGGTGGTGGTTTATGCTCATTAATGAGAAGTATTCGTTGTACATATCGTTTAATAATATTTTATGCATATTTCATTATTATTTAGTTCTTGTTATGTGACGGATAATTTATGAGAGCACGTGGGTCCACTTGGGAACAAATTATGTCTCTTCTCGCTCCTTATGGAGCATATGCCACCAGTGTGGCTGGCCTCCACATGGAGACCGCACAAGGCATTCAGATGCTCTTGCAGTAGTGGTTTCGGTAGCAATCTGTGTTACATGGTGAGATTGCCAGCCTCATGCACAACATACTAGTCTGATTATACGACATGCATGGGCTGAGTGTGTGTGCATGATAGTTGAATGTTTCACGTAGCGTGGAAGAAGGACAGTTTGACAGGTGAGAGCATGGTGTTTCTCATTATTTAACTATTATGATTTTAACTAGTCGGTGCTTTGTTTGCGTTTCAGATTAGCAATTGAGCACTGGCTGGGTGTTTTGTTTGTTTGGTTACTTGTTTGATGTTTGTTCATTAGTTTGCTTTGTGGGTTTGGGTCACTGACTGGGTTGTAGGAATAAATACAGCCCCTGCCTTAGAATCAGAGTTTTATTGTTGATCGGGTCGGTTGCGAATGTGCAAGAAAGTGATCACATATCACAACAGCATCGTCATCTCTCGCCCACCCTATCACCTTATAATTAAAACGTATATATATATATATAACTTTGACACGTTTTATCCCGTAACCATCGTCTGATGTTAAAGATGACGGAAAATAAAGGTCAATAAATGACAGAACTTCTCGTTTAAACAAATTGGAATGTTACTACTAGCACATACTTGATATTCATCGACAGCAGATGTGACGGAGTCGGGCATCTTGATACCTCTATTCATCATTCATGACAGCTCTCTGTTTCAGTTCGCACAATGTTTCCATGATTATTTACTTATAAATGTTATATTTTTAATTTTTAAAAGTAGATATCAAATAGTTTTATTGCTTCATCTCTCTCCTTCTTCTCCTCTCTCTCTCTCTCTCTCTCTCTCTCTCTCTCTCTCTCTCTCTCTCTCTCTCTCTCTCTCTCTCTCTCTCTCTCTCTCTCTCTCTCTCTCTCTCTCTCTCTCTCTCTCTCTCTCTCTCTCTCTCTCTCTCTCTCTCTCTCTCTCTCTCTCTCTCTCTCTCTCTCTATCTCTCTATCTCTGCCCAATTCTAAACCCTTTGAAAATAAAGTTTGTTCGTTCGTTCTCTCTCTATTTATCTCTTTATCTCTCTGTCTCTCTCTGTTTCTCTGTATGCATGTATGTGTGTGTGAATGTACGTGTGGGTGCTCAATTACTGAATGCGATGATAATACTGATGACTTATTACTGAAAAAATTCTTTTAATTTGAAAAAAAATCTTTGAGAATTGTATTTCTGCAGGGCGGAAATGTAAACAAAATGCAATAACGCCCATTTGTTTACCCTGCTGAAATAACAATGTCGTTCGTGCGTTCGTTCAAACAACGTGTGCATGAGTAGTTAATTGTAAATGTTATAGCTTTAACTGTAATTTAAATATTTAATTGTGTTGCTAGCACCTTTGCTTGATCATTGTCTCTGCCTGTGCCATCCATAGCATCCCTCTCTTTATTCTAGCTCCCTTAATGCCAGCTATGTTTACATGCAGGTGGTACCGTTTGTGTGTGGTTACTCGCATATAAGCTTCTGGACTGTTACAATGGGTACAACTATGCACCCATGTTCCACAACACTGACATGTTCCACAACACTGACATGTTCCACAACACTGACATGTTCCACAACACTGACATGTTCCACAACACTGATATCGTATGGTCCTGTAAACAAGGTCAAGGTAGTCCCATAGCAGATACAGCCGTAGTGGAGTGAAGTGTTAGAGAATTCACTAGGTCCAGCATCGAGAGATGAGGTGTCCAGATCCCTTCATCGCTGCCTTTTCCTTCCCTAACTCAAGAGCAAAGTCAGATCCCATTTAAACTGAGCAGACTGAAGCGTGTCGATACCGTGAATCGAACCCGGCACCCTTGCCGTGAGAGACCAGAGATCTAACCACTCTGCCAATCGGCCACACGTGGCTTTTTACTTCTGAGAGATAATGAATGCTCGACAAAGGGACATAACCTAGTGTCTCAAATTCATTTCAATAAGCGACCTGCAATTATTTACCTTGACACAGTTAGTGCTGGAGATTTTCAATTTGGTTGGTTGATGAGAAATATCCTGGGTGTCATCTATATATATATTTCAGACCAGAAGGTCTGTTGTGTAACTGAGAAAAGCGTGGGTAGTGAATAGGAAGGAGTATGTACTATTTATTGTAGTGAGCTTGTTGTGGTCACTGGTGTGAATGATTTATGCGTGTTGTTTATCAGCAAGAGATCTGGTTACTGTTCTCGTGTTTTATGTGTGCGTGAGTGAGCTAACAGCGAGTTGGCTGGGATAGGTAGAGTTTTGGCAGTCAGCTGAGAGATTCGGGTGATGCTGTGTTTTCAAGTAGAGTTATGGATATTGTAGAAAGGAGCCGTTTCTGTGTGATTCGGACATGTTGTGATTTAGATCAAGTGCTCTAGTGATATATGAGAGACGAGAGAAGTATTTGAGTATGGGCGCGAATGCAGAGGCGTTGATACACCACCCATAGTTTCTGGTTCATGTTTGACTGACCAGAGGTGATTGTCGTTGCTGTAGACGTACTGTGAATCTCATCACTTGTTTCGTCAAATAAATTGTGGAGTTGTTGTACTCAGCGTGTTATTCGATGACTTATGCATGTTCCCGTATCAGTGTACTGTGCTGAAATTTACCCTAACAGAGACTATGAACCCGGGCATACGGTGGGTGTTTAAACATCAAACAACACCTTCCGTAACTAGGTCTTTTATGTTTGGGCGATGAAACCGACCTTGGTTGTTCAGTTGAAGGCCCCAAAACTCTTTGATTGTTCGGTTGAAGGCCCCAGACCCCTGTTTAGAAAGAACATACAATGAATGGGACAAAGAATGAGGAAATTATTGACGATACTACAAGGCAACCCTTGTTGTCAAATCCACATAATAAAAGAAGCACACGGAGAAGAGAACTAGAGACAGAAATAGATAGATTGAGAAAGACAAGGAAATACTTGAAGCAGATGGCACAGAACAGGAAGTTGTGGAAGGTATTTGAGAGCATCGCTGCTAGATGCGAACGGCAGCTTCATCGTCCCAGGCTGTTGGATCTATGTCCACTGCCCACATATCTCTATTGTACACATCTTTCATATCTCTATTGTACACATCTTTCATATCTCTATTGTACACATCTTTCATATCTCTATTGTACACATCTTTCATGTCTCTATTGTACACATCTTTCATGTCTCTATTGTACACATCTTTCATATCTCTATTGTACACATCTTTCATATCTCTATTGTACACATCTTTCATGTCTCTATTGTACACATCTTTCATATCTCTATCGTACACATCTTTCATATCTATATTGTACACATCTTTCATATCTCTATTGTACACATCTTTCATATCTCTATTGTACACATCTTTCATGTCTCTATTGTACACATCTTTCATATCTCTATTGTACACATCTTTCATATCTCTATTGTACGCATCTTTCATATCTATATTGTACATGTAGTGAAATTGACAGAGATACAACGGTAAAATACCTCCAAAGATAACATGTAGGGATAAAAACATAATGCGTAGGCTGCTGATAGTACTTGATCGCCCAGACCGCGGGTCATCACCCTCCATAAAAATTGACTTGCTAGACAGGAGGGGAACGGCGGATAAAAAGGAAAAAATATGACTGGAAAGATTGCGTGAGACTAGAAAGGCTAAGGAGACGCAATTGGGGGGGAAACGGAGAAAAGTCACGTTTCCCAAGTTGACACAAAGTAAGGAACTCGACAGAAGGGACCTTGGATATGTTACGCCACAGTCATTTATTGGTCGCTTTTGCGATACCAAGCCTTTGATTTGAATTCAGCGGCAGAACACAGATGTTTGGAATATTACAAAAATTAAAAAGTAACTTTTTCGTAATATTAATGTTAGGACTATAAAAATTAGCTGGCCGGATGGCCCATTCTGAGCAGTGCACTAATATGTTCTTAATTTTACAGACGGATAGATAATATTGAAGATAATGACAAAAGACAGTGTTGTTCACATCAACGACAGACTGTATGGAATAAAAAGTGTCGCTATTTGCACAAAAAAACACGACCTTGAGAAGCAGGTGTTCAAATCAACTTAGTAGGGAAGCGAAGGGACATTGGTGGGAGCTGTGTCTAAATATAACTTTTAACGACAAAATTTTGGAGGGGAGAGAAAGGTTGGTTCAAAAATCAAGTACATTTTTGTAAAAAACGCAAGTAGAGACGGACAGACTAACAGATAAAAATCCATACTTGACTGAAGCATGACTGAAATGACTTTAGTGTAGGAAATTTGAAATTCAAATAAACCTAGGCAGTGATTGGCCACAGACAATCATTTTATCGGCGCTCAGACGCGAAAGTGGGGCCATTCCTCAATAGTTGTTCGATGATAGACACAGTATTTTAAAGTGTGGTGATTTCCAAATGAAAGAAAGTGAAATAAGTTCAGGGACGCCATACTATAGCCAGCAGCTCAGCTGAGTTTTGCTAGCATTTCTGTGTTCTTTATTCATAATCTGAGCTGTGAGTTTCAGCTGTCAACAAGGCGGTGTCTATCCAGTTGGTGATTTTACTCGAGTGTATCTGTGCAGTACGTTGTGACAGAGACCACTATTATTGCCCGCCAGCACGGAGAGGTGGGACCACCAGATTTCAGCACCAGAGCTACTTCTTCAAGATGAGTGAGCCTCTGGTCTGCTGGAAGTTCACCAACGCCTTTTAGTTACTAATACCCCATAAAATTCCTGCAATTTACTGGACACTGTGTAGTCAATATAGACAGGTGTGATGAGGCCACCCCAACAGCACAAGCATTAAATATCCTCCCAAGTAGATGACTAAAAGAACATTTTAAAAAAACTAACTAGTCTAGTACTTATATATGTACACTCTTGCATTTATTATGTAACATTCCATGCATTTCTTTCATAAATTTTAAATCCTTCTTTTAAAACAAGTTCTGGTCAACATAAAACTTGATCCAGAACAAATAAATGTAATATAATTCTATCAAAAATTTTACACTCTTGAGTTAGTTCAGTGTATTATAATATTTGTTAAATATTATTATTCTGCTTAAATATCTGGGGGTGTATCTATAACTATCACACCACATTACATATCATTACCCTAGACATTTTACATAGATACATTCATTAAGAAAAAAAATTGAGTGTGAGGTCGTAGTGGTAGCAAGAAAGGCCTTCTGACAATTCACAACTACATTTTATCTCAGGAGCCTTCACAGCTGGCCTCATACATTACATTTAGTAATATCACCATCATACAATACCATCAAACCCACTACAGTACACATCTTTCATATCTCTATTGTACACATCTTTCATATCTATATTGTACACATCTTTCATATCTCTATTGTACACATCTTTCATATCTCTATTGTACACATCTTTCATGTCTCTATTGTGCACATCTTTCATGTCTCTATTGTACACATCTTTCATCTCTATTGTACACATCTTTCATATCTCTATTGTACACATCTTTCATATCTCTATTGTACACATCTTTCATATCTCTATTGTACACATCTTTCATGTCTCTATTGTACACATCTTTCATGTCTCTATTGTACACATCTTTCATGTCTCTATTGTACACATCTTTCACGTCTCTATTGTACACATCTTTCATATCTCTATTGTACACATCTTTCACATCTCTATTGTACACATCTTTCATGTCTCTATTGTGCACATCTTTCATGTCTCTATTGTACACATCTTTCACGTCTCTATTGTACACATCTTTCACATTTCTATTGTACACATCTTTGAAGCTCAGCTGTGGACGCCCAACTGTCACTTTGCCACTATCTGCCAGTTGTCCATAGAAGACATCTTTCGGGATGCGACCATCTTTCATGCGGCAGACATGGCCAAGCCAGCGTAGTCTGCGCTGTCTAAGCAGAATGTAAACGGATATTCCCGCAAGGCAGCGGTGGTTTGAATTCAGAGTTTGACCTTCTCTTAGATAAGGTACCTATCAAGGATCATGAGCCCTATCTGCCCGATCGAGACACAAGAAAACAGAGAAACAATCAATCAATCAATACCCGTTAGCTCCCCGAGGAGCATAGGTCTTCAACATACACATGCCAAGTCGTCCTGTCCTGTGCCATCCGCTCAAGCTCTTTCCATATTTTCCTCATCATTTTCACCTCTGTATCCAGTTCTCTTCTCCGTGTGTTTTTGGTCTACCTCTGCCTCTCTTTCCCTGTGGATTCCAGAACAAGGACTGCCTTGTAATGCTATCAACAGGTTTCCTCAATGTGTGTCTTATCCATCGCCAGCGTCTTCTTCTCAACTCTTGTTCCACTGGCACTTGTCTGGTTCTTGTCATCAATTCCACATTTGTGACTTTGTCATACCATTTCAGTCCTTCTATTCTACGCAAGCACCCGTTTATAAAAGTCTGTAGCTTTTTGGTTGTTGTTTTTGTTGTTCTCCATGTCTCAGAGCCATACAATAGGACTGACTTCACATTTGAGTTGAAGATTCTTATTTTCGTGTTGGACTTGATTTCTCTTGTTCTCCATATGTTTCCCAATGCAATGAAAGCTCCTCTTGCTTTTTGTATTCTTATTTTGATATTGTCTGTCTCTCCAGCTTTGTCTATATTACTGCCAAGATTTGTGTACGATTCTACATCTTTTAGTGGTGTTTCTTCAAGTTCAACCTTGTTATAATTTCTTGCATTTATTCTCATTGTTTTTGTATTTTCTCTGTGTATTTTCAGGCCCACTTGTTGTGACCTCTCATCGGGAATTTTCATTTTTACTTGCATCTGATTATGGTTATGGGACAGAATAGCCAAGTCATCTGCAAAATCCAGATCTTCACGCTGTTTAGGCAGATTAAACTGGATTCCATTTCTGTTGTGTGATGTCGATGTTTTCATAACCCAATCTATTGCTAGTAAGAAAAGAAATGGAGACAAGAGACATCCCTGTCTCACTCCCATTCTAATCCTAAATTGTTTTGTAAGTTGTCCTTCATGAAGAACTCTGCATGAGATGTCTTCATAGTCTTCTTTACTAAGTTAATGATCTTCATGGGAACTCCATAGTGCCTCATCAATTTCCAAAGTGATTCTCTGTCTACACTGTCAAATGCCTTTTCATAGTCCACGAATCCTATGTATAGCGGTGAATTCCATTCCAGACTTTGTTCAACTATTATTCTCAATGTGGTTATCTGGTCCGTACAGGATCTGTTTTGTCGAAAACCTGCTTGCTCATCTCTCAGTTGCTTGTCTATGGACTCTTTTAATCTCTCAAGGATGATTCTGTTTAATACTTTTCCTGGCACTGATAGTAACATTATTCCTCTATAATTTTTGCACTCTTGTACACCTTCTTAGGCAACTTGGCCAGATAACCATCCTTCCATTCTGCTGGTATTTCCTCTCTCTCCCAGACTTTGCCAATTAGTTTATATAATATCTCCGTAGAGGAATCAATATCATTTTTGAAGGCCTCTGCTGGAATTCCATCTGGACCAGCTGCTTTTCCATCTTTCAGAAGCTTTATGGTTTTCTTTATTTCTTCTATACTTGGTTGTTCACAGCTGATTTGTAGCTCCTCTTCTGCTGGCTGGATGTCTGGGGGATTAGTTGGAGCTTGTCTATTGAGAAGATCTGTCCATCTCTTCATTTGTTCTTGTATATTACTAAGTAATTTTCCATTCTTATCTTTTATGAGGCCATTTGTTTGCTTATATTTCTCTGTTAGCTTTTTTGTGTTGTTGTACAGGTCCCTCATATTTCCTTTGGCTGCAGCTTCCTCTGCTTCCCTTGCCAACTCTTCCATATACTCTCCTCTTGTCTCTTTTGATGTTTCTTCTTACTTCTTTCTTTGCTTCTATGTACACTTCATGAGCCTTGGCTTTGGAACTTCTGGTTTTGCTTGTGTTTAAATCTGCTTTCTTGTTTTTCCTGTCTTCTATCTTACTAATGGTTTCTGTTGTTATCCATGCTTTGTGCCGATGTTCTCTTTTTCTCAGTACTTCTTCACATGTCTCGTTCTATATACTTTTTACTTGTTGCCAGTGGTCTTCCGTATCTGCTTCATCATCCAACTGTTGGAGTACTTGGTATTTGTTGGATACTGTGATTGAAAATTTTTCTCTTATTTCCTGATTTCTTAGATATCCCACATTATACTGTTGTCTATAGCTATATACTGTTGCTAATTTCTTGAAATTTAATTTTGTTTTAGCCAACAGAAGATGGTGGTCTGATACCACATCTGCTCCTCTACATACCTTTACATCATGCAATGATGACCTAAACTACTTACTTATGCATATGTGATCAATCTGATTCTCAGTTCTGTGGTCTGGTGATATCCATGATGCTTTATGTATTCTTTTATGTGGAAATATGCTTCCTCCTATAGCTAGTTGATTTGAAGCACAGAAGTTTGCTAATAGTTCCCCATTCTCATTCATCATGCCTAATCCATGCTTTCCCATGATTTCTTCAAAGCCGGTGTTGTCTGTTCCTATTTTCGCGTTTAGGCCCCCCATCAAAATTGTGATGTCCTTTCTTTTCTTTTTGTACAAGACATTTTGTAGTCTGGTGTAAAAGTTTTCTTTCTCAGATTCTTCTTTATCATTTACTGGTGCATAACACTGGATGATGTTTATATTTACTTTCTTTTTGGCTGATTTAAACCTTGCTGTTATAATTCGGGGTCCCATTGCTTCCATTCTACAAGTGCTTTCTGCGCTTCCCTAGACAGCATTACAGCCAACCCTACACTGTGGTGGGCTCTTTCCTCCTCATGTCCTGAGGACAACCCCATTTCTCCTGTGATCAATCTCCTCCTCTCTATGCCCTTCCACCGTGTCTCACAGAGACCCAGGATGTCAATCCTGTAATTTTACCTTTCCACTGTTACCTGTACAGTTTTCCCTTGTTCACATAGAGTGCGAACATTCCAGGTGCCAATCCTTGAGATTTTCCTAAACGAAAAAAGGTTAGTCGGCAACCTAAACTCCTTTCGGCTTTCTCTGGGTTGTTTCATGCGCCTCCTTTCCAGAGGACCTTCTACTGTCTTTGGCGGCTGAGTTGATTTATATTCTGTATTTGACTTGTCCATGTCTGTTGAAGTTTTTTGGTAAAAAATTTTTTTACGTGATGGTGTAACAAGCCCCATGCCCAATCTTCCTTAGTCGGTTTTTACGACATGCATGGTAGTGTACAGTGTTACTAATCTTTTCTCCCCTTTCGGGCCCCGGTAACATACGGGTGAAAGTAGAGAAACAGTGCAGTCAAAAGATATTCCAGGCTGAGGAAGGTGAGGAAGACAGCAGTAAGACTTGGAGTAGTGTACCCGACCTCCACCATAGTGACTATATGTATTATGTATGCATCGCTACTTAAATTACAGAAGATCAGAGCACTTAATAGCTTTTAGACTTTGAATTTTTCTGTCTACTGTTGCGATGAAGCGTAGTGGGGAGGTGCAGTTTGCGTACTTGAGCTAAGTGTGTCGCGTAGGCTGCTGTAAGCCCATGTTGTTGCAGGATTTCTTGTCGCGTAGGCTGCTGTAAGCCCATGTTGTTGCAGGATGTCTTGTCACGTATTCTGATGTAAGCCCATGTTGTTGCAGGATTTCTTGTCACGTAGGCTGCTGTAAGCCCATGTCGTTGCAGGATTTCTTGTCGCGTAGGCTGCTGTAAGCCCATGTCGTTGCAGGATTTCTTGTCGCGTAGGCTGCTGTAAGCCCATGTTGTTGCAGGATTTCTTGTCGCGTAGGCTGCTGTAAGCCCATGTCGTTGAAGGATTTCTTGTCGCGTAGGCTGCTGTAAGCCCATGTCGTTGCAGGATTCCTTGTCGCGTAGGCTGCTGTAAGCCCATGTTGTTGCAGGATTTCTTGTCGCGTAGGCTGCTGTAAGCCCATGTCGTTGCAGGATTTCTTGTCGCGTAGGCTGTTGTAAGCCCATGTCGTTGCAGGATTTCTTGTCGCGTAGGCTGCTGTAAGCCCATGTTGTTGCAGGATTTCTTGTCGCGTAGGCTGTTGTAAGCCCATGTCGTTGCAGGATTTCTTGTCGCGTAGGCTGCTGTAAGCCCATGTTGTTGCAGGATTTCTTGTCGCGTAGGCTGCTGTAAGCCCATGTTGTTGCAGGATTTCTTGTCGCGTAGGCTGCTGTAAGCCCATGTTGTTGCAGGATTTCTTGTCGCGTAGGCTGCTGAAAGCCCATGTTGTTGCAGGATTTCTTGTCGCGTAGGCTGCTGTAAGCCCATGTTGTTGCAGGATTTCTTGTCGCGTAGGCTGCTGTAAGCCCATGTTGTTGCAGGATTTCTTGTCGCGTAGGCTGCTGTAAGCCCATGTTGTTGCAGGATTTCTTGTCGCGTAGGCTGCTGTAAGCCCGTGTTGTTGCAGGATTTCTTGTCGCGTAGGCTGCTGTAAGCCCGTGTTGTTGCAGGATTTCTTGTCACGTAGGCTGCTGTAAGCCCATGTTGTTGCAGGACATCTTGTCGCGTAGACTGCTGTAAGCCCATGTCTTTGCAGGATGTCTTGTCGCGTAGGCTGCTGTAAGCCCATGTCGTTGCAGGATGTCTTGTCGCATAGGCTGCTGTAAGCCCATGTTGTTGCAGGATTTCTTGTCACGTAGGCTGCTGTAAGCCCATGTTGTTGCAGGACATCTTGTCGCGTAGGCTGCTGTAAGCCCATGTTGTTGCAGGACATCTTGTCGCGTAGGCTGCTGTAAGCCCGTGTTGTTGCAGGATTTCTTGTCACGTAGGCTGCTGTAAGCCCATGTTGTTGCAGGACATCTTGTCGCGTAGGCTGCTGTAAGCCCATGTCGTTGCAGGATGTCTTGTCGCGTAGGCTGTTGTAAGCCCGTGTTGTTGCAGCATTTCTTGTCACGTAGGCTGCTGTAAGCCCAAGGTTTTGCAGGACATCTTGTCACGTAGGCTGCTGTAAGCCCGTGTTGTTGCAGGATGTCTTGTCGCATAGGCTGCTGTAAGCCCGTGTTGTTGCAGGATTTCTTGTCACGTAGGCTGCTGTAAGCCCATGTTGTTGCAGGACATCTTGTCGCGTAGGCTGCTGTAAGCCCATGTCGTTGCAGGATGTCTTGTCGCGTAGGCTGCTGTAATCCCGTGTTGTTGCAGGATTTCTGTAATGGTATCTATCCATCTGTCTCTTGGTCTCCGCGTGCCTTGAAATCATATCGTCTGCTGTTGTTGGCGCGTAGTGGTAATTTATCGGGCTTCATTTTCGTGAGATGGACAAACCACTTAATTTTCTGAATCCCTATATACTTAATGCAGGAAGTAGTTTCTACCATTCAGACAAAAAAAAAAAACTAAATAAACAACAAAGAAGCGACACTAGTAATCTGATATGGTGAACCATTTTATTGCATGCTTTAAGTACAATGGATTAGAATATCAGGTATATAAGACTTTCCAGCTTCTTGTTAGCATCATTCGACCACACTCTCACACACACGCACGCGCGCGCGCACACACACACACACGCAAGAACATCTCAAAATTTACAAAATTACAGTTAAATTTCACAACATCAAAAATGAAGGATAAAATGCAAATACGATTTGTTTCATATCTAGATTTACTAAAGCCACAATAATACCATTATTTGCATTATTTTTATTTACAATCATGCGTGCAGTCCTTATGATCTCAAAACACAGAGTGGAATAGTAATCAAAATTATGTATGTTTACACTCCTTTAGCAGTTAATCATGGGGGGGGGGGGGGGGGGGGGGGGGTTGCAATTTACTGTAGCAGTTTAAGTATACTGCCTATAGGAGAGGTATGTCGCAGGTAAATCCTCAATAAGGGAACACGCCCCGGTATCACCGACTGGCAGGTGAGTGCTATAACCACTGTTCTCCCGAGCATTCAATTTACCAGGGAAAAGTGAGTACTAAACGAGTAAAAAAAGAATCTTCAACTCAAAGGTGAAGGCGGTCCCGTCGTATCGCTAAAGGAACGAAAACACAAGAAGTGACAGACTTTCCACCGCTGTGGAACTGATGACCTTAATTAGACAAGTACAAGTCAAACAACAGGTGAGACGTGGACAGTGGCGTTGGATAAAGGTCACTGTGGTATGACATGGAGTGGGCTACTCTACACCACGTCTTACTGCAGTTTCCCCCTCCCACCCTCCTCAACCAATTTTTTGTCACTTCCCAGTCTCCCTATTTTCTTGTGTCTTGATGCCCTTGTCCTGTTCGGCTCTAAACCTCTTTCAACCATTTTTATTTTATTTTCTCATGTGTCCTACCTAGCTCTCATTTTCTTTCCTTTCCCCGAGGAAGGCCTTGTAGCCGCAACGTTGGCTATATTCTTTGTCGTTTGTCCTAGTAAGACCAATCACCTTTTTAAAATTTGTTGTTTATATCCATCCACTCGTTGAATAGAAGAAACGTTGAGGAAACCTGTTGATAGAATTACATGGTAGTTCTTCTTCTGATTCCCCCCGGCAAGACAAGCAGAAGCAGATCATGACAGAGATACAGAATACATAGAAAAACCTTGAGCAGATGGCACAGGTCAAGAAGGCTAGGAATAAATTTGGTGAAAGTCTTTGCTCCTTGGGGAGCTGAAGAGCAAATACAAATGTAGACTAATAACTAACATCATTACTGAGAATCAAATTTGGACCACTCAAGAACAAAGCCACCAAATTTCTATACACTTTGGACAGAATATCTAATCGCTATCTTCATCATCATCATTATTGTGGGTGTCGTTCCCTATAGAGCACAGGGACACAACTGCAACTGTCGTCGTTACAGGAAACCTGCGTCAAAGCGGGATCCACAAATTAGTCCCATTTCAAAAATTGAGTTGTTGGTAGAATTATTATTGCATACATGTCAACAAACAATATAATAATCTCCGCCCAGCCATGAACAAGAAAAAAACCATAGACTAAAACTAAATAGGCGTGTGTAGAATCAGAAAAATAGTATCAGATAAAACCAAACAGGAACAAGTCGAATCAGAAGGAAACATTAGACACTAACATTAAGCAGGCACGAGTGAAAACAAAAATCAGGACAATTGTATCAGATAAAACCAAACAGGAACAAGTCCAAACAGAAGACACTAACATTAAGCAGGCACGAGTGAAAACAAAAATCAGGACAATTGTGTCAGATAAAACCAAACAGGAACAAGTCCAAACAGAAGACACTAACATTAGACACTAACATTAGACACTAACATTAGACACTAACATTAGACACTAACATTAGACACTAATATTAGACATTAACATTAGATACTAACATTAGACATTAACATTAGACATTAACATTAGACACTAACATTAGACACTAACATTAGACACTAACATTAGACACTAACATTAGACACTAACATTAGACACTAACATTAGATACTAACATTAGACATTAACATTAGACACTAACATTAGACACTAACATTAGACACTAACATTAGATACTAACATTAGACACTAACATTAGATACTAACATTAGACATTAACATTAGATACTAACATTAGACATTAACATTAGATACTAACATTAGACATTAACATTAGATACTAACATTAGACACTAACATTAGACACTAACAGAAGACATTAACATTAAGCAGGCACGAGTGAAAACAAAAATCAGGACAATTGTATCAGATAAAACCAAACAGGAACAAGTCCAAACAGAAGACATTAACATTAAGCAGGCACGAGTGAAAACAAAAATCAGAGGTCAGCTTGAGGATATTTGTATTTCATCAAGTTTTTTCCAGGAATGGTTCATGTAACGGCCATATGTACCTTCTCTGTTGGTCATTTTTGAAGCAGATGTTCAGCAGTCATTTTATCAGTGCCACAGTTACACTGATCATTAGTTCCTATCTTTAGCTTGTTGAATAGATGGTATCTCAATCTGTTGTGCCCCGTGCGAAGTCTGAAGATTACCACTTGTTCTCTTTTGCTGAACTAGTAATATGCATCATTATGTATGTGACTAGAATGCTCTGTTTCCTACTTGCACCTGTATCTGCTCTTGATAAAACTCTTGGCCTCTTCATAAATTATGTATGTATCAGGCGGAGGTAACTTTGCTCCTTCTTCTGCCAATCTGTCAGCCTCTTTAATGAAGCAGGAGTAAACATAAGACTAAAATTAAACATGCACGAGTGGGAACACACATATCAGATTAAACTACATAGGCACACGTGGAAGAAAAACATAAGACTGAAACTAGAATGTTGGTCACAGAAACAAAAGACAACATTTTACTGACATTAAACATCCACAATTAAAATACAACATCAGAGTAAAAACATAAACAGTCTGAAGTAAAACGTGATGGAAACGTCAGACTTGAACAAAACAGGCACAAGTGAAAACGCAAGAAGCAACAGACAGAAAATAAACAGAGTCAAGTATGAACACAACATGTTCAGCACAGGAACACAGAATATTGCATCAAACAACACTTCATGAAGAACAAGATGGATTATTACAACAATAGTGGATAACAAGTCAGAACAAGAATATATACTACTGGACAAAAGTTAAGGGCCACCAAGAAAAACTCCACTATGGACCAATTAAATGCAACCAGGTGTAAACAATTTATTACAAAATAAAGTTGATTCATCCGTGGAAAAGATCAGTCAAGTGTTTGTTAATAATGTGTGACTTACTAACAAAAAGAAATTCAACTCACTTTTTCACCTTTTGAAATAGTGGGGCGTGTTGCAAAAACGACGAGTTTTTGCAGCAACAATGGCAATTTTCACGGGCGGGTTAAAGTGACCCAGTTTTTGGACATTTAAAAAAAATTAACCTAGTGCACACAGAAATGCACATTTCTCTGAGCTCAGTTTATCAGCTCAGTTTATTAGTTCTATTGTAGACTTCTTCCCACGCTGTATTGTCAAACTATCTAGTATCTTCTGTCTGTGTCGTGCTCTACCTTTTCCCTATTGTCCTGCTGTCGCAATAAAAGAAACAGGATCGTTTTTGTTTTTTGTTGTATAGTATAAATAATAACCCTCCATTGCGCACTGTATTCTTTCAAGATATCGTATTAACTCTGTGGTCTTGGTTACACAAACTTTTATCTAAAAGCTTTAAACTAACTTAACAGTAACGTGGCAAATGAACAAATAAATATACATAAGACGTCAAAAGGATAAGGCAGTAGCTGAACAACTGACTCCACTGTTCAAACATTCACACACCCACACGGAAACCACGTCACAGTTGATGAATAGCAGATTCATAACCAAGACACATCAAATTCATTGTACACAATTCATAACAGCTCACACCATGCTAGCAAATTAAGTGGGCGCTTCAAACTTCCATGTTTACCCTCACATTTTGTGACCTCACAGAATGATCCAATCATAAATCTATAAATGTTTGATCTAACCCACGCATTTGAATAACAAGATTATTATTAAGTGGATATTTACAAAATATACAGTTGCGATTATATCCGTTGCATCAGAACATGACTGACATTAAACGAATGATGTACATTATTACAACTTACATTTATGAGTCTTGCAATTGTAGGGTACTGAAGCGTGGGCGGGGTTCCCAACCTAGGGTATGTGTACCCAACGGGGTGCGAGAAGCTTGTTAAGGGGGTACAGGGAATATTTGGTCAATAACGATATTATCCTTCTCAAATATTCCAAAAGTGTCAGTGTCAGTGTAAGTGAACAAGGTTGTGGACTAGACAGACAACCGCGAGTCCTGCCCTCAATTACCAGGGTTGCGGATTCGGCCAAAAAATGTTCCGACTCCTGAAATTTTAGAAGTCCGACTTCGACTCCCGATTCCGACTACAGTTTTTTTACAAGTCATATGGCATCAAATTAGAGGTCATATGGCATCAAATTAGAAGTCATATGGCATCAAATTAGAAGTCATATGGCATGAAATTAGAGGTCCGGACATTTTTGTACCGACTCCCACTCTACTAAAATAAATTCCAACTCCCCTACTCCTGACTCCTGACTCCGACTTGATAGTCCTGTCAATTTATATTCAAAGCAAGAAACAAGCTTGAGCCTGAATAAGACACGCAGGCATCTTGTTTCTATAGCAACAATAAAAAACTGTTGGTTGACAAGAAACATAATCAAAGATTTCACTCATTTATGTGACTGTTTTGATAAACATTGAACAACAGCTTTATGTTACTAAACAATAACGTCATGTGAGAAATACTACTTTCTTTAAAAAAGTTTAATTCCACTTAATTTTTTTTCTTATGTGAATAAGCGTGGCGTTTCAAGCAAGGACAGTAAAGAACAAGGGCACAAAGTGAAACTGCGGAAAGAGCATTGTGCTGACTGTGGAACAACCGCAACGGGTTATGGAATTCAGGACAGTCATTTATTTTCAACAAAATAGTTACTTTTACAATTGCCTCCAGCTGGCAGTAAATACAGGAGTGAAGTTGAAATCTGCAACCAAGGTGGAGTGGGTTCAATTCTCTGCACAAAACAACAGGAGGCTGCCATCTGGGAGCCATAACCCAAGTTGGACTGCCTCCCTTAGAGTTTAAAAGAGATTAAAGGGCCGAAACTCTTGATCGACGGGGTGACTATTTCTGATGATCACATTGCCTCCTCTTGTATCGCTATGTATAATTTTCTATCACAGGGGTAAGGGGAATGGAGGACCTATAAAAGGTGGAAATACCAGATGTTAGGGGCCTAACGCTGTGAGGTGTCAGTGTGGCCTTTCACAATACCAAATGTTAGGGGCCTAACGCTGTGAGGTGTCAGTGTGGCCTTTCACAATACCAGATGTTAGGGGCCTAACGCTGTGAGGTGTCAGTGTGGCCTTTCACAATACCAAATGTTAGGGGCCTAACGCTGTGAGGTGTCAGTGTGGCCTTTCACAATACCAGATGTTAGGGGCCTAACGCTGTGAGGTGTCAGTGTGGCCTTTCACAATACCAAATGTTAGGGGCCTAACGCTGTGAGGTGTCAGTGGGGCCTTTCACAATACCAGATGTTAGGGGCCTAACGCTGTGAGGTGTCAGTGTGGCCTTTCACAATACCAAATGTTAGGGGCCTAACGCTGTGAGGTGTCAGTGTGGCCTTTCACAATACCAGATGTTAGGGGCCTAACGCTGTGAGGTGTCAGTGTGGCCTTTCACAATACCAAATGTTAGGGGCCTAACACTGTGAGGTGTCAGTGTGGCCTTTCACAATACCAGATGTTGGGGGCCTAACGCTGTGAGGTGTCAGTGTGGCCTTTCACAATCAGCCAGGCATGTTGCAATCATTGCTTTTAAGGCTCTTCTGTGCTTGTTATTATGATGGGAACAGCTGACTTTAATAACAAAAATAATACATGAATTAACACCCTTTATGAATAAGAGGGCTATTGATCACAATCATATTTTTTTAAAAAGTAAAAATATTGATTATGATAATAGCAAACGACAACATCTCATGATGATAATACTAATTATTATTATCAATAAATGTGATAATATTGTTGATGATAATGATAGCTTTAACAATGATATTGTAATAATAATCATAAAAGCAAAATAATCAAAATGTTAATAAACGTGATTATTTCTACTCTCCATTCTCCATCCTTGAGTCCACGACTGTTGCTTTGCCCTCTTACACTTCCGGTCTTCTTACAGTCATGGTTTCCGTAGTAAATAGTTTCAGACGATAAGTTGCCAGTCATATGCACAACCTCGCAGTACATTGGCTCTTACGACACACCTGAGGGAGGTGGTTATATTGTTTCTTTGTCTCATCAGAGACACTCTCAACACAGACGAAGTTATCATCAATAAAAGTTGACACTCTGAACACAGACGAAGTTATCATCAATAAAAGTTTCCCTTTCGCTCCTGATGGAGCATAAAGCCACCACTGCAGGTGGTAACTTAGCAGACAGTCTGCACAGATGCAATCACCTGCTCTTACAGCAATGGTGTCTGTAGCAATTGTTTGTACATAATGAGGATGGTTGGCCAATGTAAAACTTGATGTTAGTCGCCAGTTACGACATGCTTGAGGTAGCAGTAGTCCTAGTCGTTGATTATCTCCCCTGACACCCCCGGGCACGTCACGTGGTCATGGTTATGTTGATGGTAAAACAATTATTGTAATTATGATAAAGATGCCGATAATATTTACTAATATGATAATATTGACAACGTTGATGCTACCACACGAACTAACGGCAACAGTAATTAGAAGGTAATCTGAGCTGGGTAACCTTTGCTTAATGTTATTCCCAGCATGCATCGACATACATCTCTACATTGCACACGGCTACCAACAAACAAACGATAAGCCCCTCTTGTCTTTCATCATCTGTTCAAGATCTTTCTCATCGTTTCTGTCACCAGTTCTCTTTTCCTGAGGATTCCAGAAGATGGGTTGCCTTGTAATGTTATTAAGTGTTTTTTTAATTAAATTTATGTATCTGATCAAACGCAAACATATTCTCGTCATCTTTTGTTCCACTGATGCTAGTTTGGGTTTTTCTATTAGTTTAACATTAGTCATCATGTCATACCATTTCAATCCTGTGTCTGTACTGATATTCTTAAGTTTGAGTAGTGAAGGCAGTTGGTACGTCACTATAGTGGCTTTTTGACATCTTTATTCAATTTCTTTGTAAAATCTTCCATTTTCTGTTTTTAAAAAATGCTTCCTAGATATTTTAACCCTGTAACCTGCTTCGTTTTGTTGAAATGTATGTTAAGTGAGCCGCTGATCTTCATAATTTCTGACTCTGAAGTGCTAATGCTTCATGTTGTTTCTTCGACAAGTTGAATTAAGTACATGGTGAACTCTCCTTTCACATTAAAGACATCTGCTACCTTTCAGATGTTACTAATGATTTCCACCTGACACGGTATGTGGTCGTTCCCTGCTAGATAAATGTAGTCCAGTTTTATCTGGAGGCAGCCCGTGTTTCTGGTTTAGCAGGTAGTCTCTTGTGTCCAATATATCTGACATTGTTTTACTGTAGTCTCTTGTATCCAATATATCTGACATTGTTCTACTGTAGTCTCTTGTGTCCAATATATCTGACATTGTTCTACAGCAGTCTCTTGTGTCCAATATATCTGACATTGTTCTACTGTAGTCTCTTGTGTCCAATATATCTGACATTGTTCTACTGTAGTCTCTTGTGTCCAATATATCTGACATTGTTCTACTGCAGTCTCTTGTGTCCAATATATCTGACATTGTTCTACTGTAGTCTCTTGTGTCCAATATATCTGACATTGTTCTACTGTAGTCTCTTGTGTCCAATATATCTGACATTGTTCTACTGCAGTCTCTTGTGTCCAATATATCTGACATTGTTCTACTGCAGTCTCTTGTGTCCAATATATCTGACATTGTTCTACTGAAGTTCTTGCTGCGTCATCAAAGTCATTATATCTTAGCTCCCTATAGAACATAATTGTACAACAAATTCAGGTCAAACCTTCCTTTCCTTTGCTCTCCCGTGCCATTAGTTCAAGATCTTCTCAAGTCATCTTTATCCCTGTCATTTCTCCCTCCAGTCCTCTTCACCTCGTGTTTTTCTATCCCCCTCTACTTCTCATATCTGGGGGATTCCGAAACAAGGACTGCCTTGCAACGCTATCAACAGGTGTCCTCAATGTGTGTCCCATCCAGCGCCAGCGTCTTCTTCTCATCTCTTGTTCCACTGGCACTTGCCTGGTTCTCGTCATCACTTCCACAATAGTGATCTTGTCATCAGTTCCACATTAGTGATCTTGTCATCAGTTCCACGTTAGAGATCTTGTCATCACTTCCACAATAGTGATCTTGTCATCAGTTCCATGTTAGAGATCTTGTCATCAGTTCCATGTTAGAGATCTTGTCATCACTTCCACAATAGTGATCTTGTCATCAGTTCCCCATTAGTGATCTTGTCATCAGTTCCACGTTAGAGATCTTGTCATCAGTTCCACATTAGTGATCTTGTCATCAGTTTCACATGAGTGATCTTGTCATCAGTTCCACATGAGTGATCTTGTCGTCAGTTCCACATTAGTGATCTTGTCATCAGTTCCACATTAGTGATCTTGTCATCAGTTCCACATTAGTGATCTTGTCATCAGTTCCACATTAGTGATCTTGTCATCAGTTCCACATTATTGATCTTGTCATCAGTTCCACATGAGTGATCTTGTCATCAGTTTCACATGAGTGATCTTGTCGTCAGTTCTACATTAGTGATCTTGTCATCAGTTCCACATGAGTGATCTTGTCATCAGTTCCACATGAGTGATCTTGTCGTCAGTTCCACATTTGTGATCTTGTCATAAGTTCCACATTAGTGATCTTGTCATCAGTTCCACATGAGTGATCTTGTCATCAGTTCCACATTAGTGATCTTGTCATCAGATCCACATTAGTGATCTTGTCATCACTTCCACATTAGTGATCTTGTCATCAGTTCCACATTAGTGATCTTGTCATCAATTCCACATGAGTGATCTTGTCGTCAGTTCCACATTAGTGATCTTGTCATACCATTACAATCCTTCTGTTCTAAGCAAGCACTGATGTATGTAAGTTTGTAACTTCTTGGGTGTTGTTTTTGTAGTTTTGTCACGGTACAGGAATATACTCCACCTTTCTAGTTTTTTAATTAGTTTAATGAAAAGATTCCTTTGCTTTGGACACAACAACAGGTTTGAGAAGTCTCGTCTAGTTTTTAAAAGTAATAAGTAAAGATGTGACATAATCAATAATTTCAATTTTTTTGACAAATGCAGACAATTTATGCGGCCTTTTTTCCCGCCTACATTTTTACCTCGTTCTTGCGAGGCCCGTTCCTTTCAACCTAGACAGAAGTGTGTCATATTAAAGCAAGTTTCTTTCAACTTAGACAGAAGTGTGTCATATTAGAGCAGGTTTCTTTCAACTTAGACAGAAGTGTGTCATATTAGAGCAAGTTTCTTTCAACTTAGACAGAAGTGTGTCATATTAGAGCAAGTTTCTTTCAACTTAGACAGACGTGTGTCATATTAGAGCAGGTTTCTTTCAACTTAGACAGAAGTGTGTCATATTAGAGCAAGTTTCTTTCAACTTAGACAGAAGTGTGTCATATTAGAGCAGGTTTCTTTCAACTTAGACAGAAGTGTGTCATATTAGAGCAGGTTTCTTTCAACTTAGACAGAAGTGTGTCATATTAGAGCAGGTTTCTTTCAACTTAGACAGAAGTGTGTCGTATTAGAGCAAGTTTCTTTCAACTTAGACAGAAGTGTGTCATATTAGAGCAGGTTTCTTTCAACTTAGACAGAAGTGTGTCATATTAGAGCAAGTGTTTTTCAATTTAGACAGAAGTGTGTCATATTAGAGCAGGTTTCTTTCAACTTAGACAGAAGTGTGTCATATTAGAGCAAGTTTCTTTCAACTTAGACAGAAGTGTGTCATATTAGAGCAGGTTTCTTTCAACTTAGACAGAAGTGTGTCATATTAGAGCAAGTTTCTTTCAACTTAGACAGAAGTGTGTCATATTAGAGCAGGTTTCTTTCGACCTACACAGAAGTCTATCATATTAGTGCGCGTTCCCTTCGACCTAGACAGAAGTCTGTCATATTAGAGAGTATGTCCAAATATAAAAGTCTTTTATGATTAGGTAAGTGGTTAATCAACAACATTTATGCAAGATCCAGGTCATCGAAAAGAATTACGTAGTCTTAAAGACGTGACGCCATAATTCGACAAGCTCTCTTTTCACACTTCACTTCAAAACTGAGAACTTAAATCACACCAAACAAACAATTTAATAGCTGTAACTAATAATAAGATAATTGGTTAATGTCCTACTTTTAGTTTGGTGAAAAGCAAAGTAGACTAACTGGTGAGAAACAAAAACAAAGAAATAAATGTAAATGCAAAAGAATATTGCATATTTATTTTCATAAAATTTTAATTCCCCATGAAGCAGGCTTTAATCTAACTCTGGCGTAGTCTTTATATCGTCTGCTATATCGTCTTCTAAATCATCCATCGTCTGCTAAATCATCCATCGTCTGCTAAATCATCCATCGTCTGCTAAATCATCCATCGTCTGCTAAAAGATCAATGTCTTTCTATGCCTTCCTCATCCCTTTCATTTCTGTTTCCACTTCTCTTCTCCGTGTTTTTTTTCTTTTCCCCTTGACCTCTCATACCCTGGGGGTTCCAGAAAAAGGACTGACTTGTATTACTAAACACAGGTCTCTTCAATATGTGTCCTATCAACAGGTCTCTTCAATATGTGTCCTATCAACAGGTTTCTTCAATATGTGTCCTATCAACAGGTTTCTTCAATATGTGTCCTATCAACAGGTTTCTTCAATATGTGTCCTATCAACAGGTTTCTTCAATATGTGTCCTATCAACAGGTCTCTTCAATATGTGTCCTATCAACAGGTCGCTTCAATATGTGTCCTGTCAACAGGTCTCTTCAATATGTGTCATATCAACAGGTCTCTTCAATATGTGTCCTATCAACCGGTCTCTTCAATATGTGTCCTATCAACAGGTCTCTTCAATATGTGTCCTATCAACAGGTCTCTTCAATGTGTGTCCTATCAACAGGTCTCTTCAATATGTGTCCTATCAACAGGTCTCTTCAATATGTGTCCTATCAACAGGTTTCTTCAATATGTGTCCTGTCAACAGGTCTCTTCAATATGTGTCCTATCAACAGGTCTCTTCAATATGTGTCCTGTCAACAGGTCTCTTCAATATGTGTCCTATCAACAGATCTCTTCAATATGTGTTCTATCAACAGGTTTCTTCAATATGTGTCCTATCAACAGGTTTCTTCAATATGTGTCCTGTCAACAGGTCTCTTCAATATGTGTCCTATCAACAGGTCTCTTCAATATGTGTCCTATCAACAGGTTTCTTCAATATGTGTCCTATCAACAGGTCTCTTCAATATGTGTCCTATCAACAGGTCTCTTCAATATGTGTCCTGTCAACAGGTTTCTTCAATATGTGTCCTATCAACAGGTTTCTTCAATATGTGTCCTGTCAACAGGTCTCTTCATTATGTGTCCTATCAACAGGTTTCTTCAATATGTGTCCTATCAACAGGTCTCTTCAATATGTGTCCTATCAACAGGTCTCTTCAATATGTGTCCTGTCAACAGGTCTCTTCAATATGTGTCCTGTCAACAGGTCTCTTCAATATGTGTCCTGTCAACAGGTCTCTTCAATATGTGTCCTATCAACAGGTCTCTTCAATATGTGTCCTATCAACAGGTCTCTTCAATATGTGTCCTATCAACAGGTCTCTTCAATATGTGTCCTATCAACAGATCTCTTCAATATGTGTCCTATCAACAGGTCTCTTCAATATGTGTCCTATCAACAGGTTTCTTCAATATGTGTCCTATCAATTGTCAGCGTTTTCATCTCATCTCGTATTCTGCTGTTTTTGTCATCAGTTCTACATTAATGATTTTGTCATACTATTTCAATCATTCTACGTACCCGATCTTATTTGTTATAATCATCATTCATTTTCGTTCCCTGTGGAACATAGGGCAGAAACAGTTGCTCTCCATCGATTTCTATTCTGGGCTATATTTTTCAGCTGTGCCCAAGTTATTCCAATTTCCATAGCCTCCTATTCAACAGTTCTACTCCAAGTTCTCTTTGGCCTTCACAATCTTCTTTTCCATTGTGGGTTCCAGCCAAGTCAATTCTGGCTATGCTTTATTTTTCTCTTCTGAGTGTATGTCCTATCCATCCCCTCTTTCTGACCTTAATTTATGTTTGTATTGGCTGTTGCCCGCATCTTTTCCTTAGCTCTAAGTTTGTTATTACATCTGGCCATCTTATACGGAGCATCAGACGGAGACATCTATTTACAAATTTCTGTAGCTTGGAGGTGAAACTCTTTGAGACATGCCATGTCTCTGAGCCACACAGCAAGACTGACTTCACATTTAAGTTTAAGATTCTAATTTTGTTCTCTCTGGATATAGCTGAGGAGTTCCAGATTGGTCGAAAAGCATTAAAAGCGCATCTGGCTTTATTTATCTCTGAGCAGACGTCACCAGCTGTTCCACCTCCTTTGTCAATGTTACTTATTTGTTATACAGTTATCAAATTAATACGAATTAAGTAAATATTGCCACAATGAATTGACTAGATCAACTGACTTTCTCAAAACGACTTTCTATAGGTCATAGGTCAACATTGGATGTCATTGATCAAACTGTCACAACCTTGATTATTACATACTGTTCTTCTTCTTGGACCCTTAACACCTGACTGACAAAACAGTCAGTGACTTCACGCCTGGTGGCGTCTTGTAGGGCAGCAACACACTGTCTCCACTTTGCTCGGTCGGTGGCCATCCTTCGCACAGTACTCCAACTCTGGTTCATGCCTTGCATCTCGGTCGCCACAATTCTCCGCCAGGTTGTCTTTGCTCTGCCTCTCTTTCGCCGACCTTCTGGGGTCCATAGTTCTAGTGATGGTGTCAGGGTCTCTTCTGAGGACATGGCCAACCCAGTCCCAGCGTCTGCACGCAATGATGGTGTGCATACCTAAGCACAGTATATAAAATAACTAAAACCATCAGTGGATTATTACACATGACAGAAATCAATCAATCAAATATGTAACTTCTTTATATACTGCCAGAGGCAAACGGTGGCTGCTTTTGTAAGTAGCCTTGTAGATCAAGATTTCTTAACTTTTTGACCTTCCCATGTACTGTGAGCGCGAATTAAATGTTCTTGCCTCCCGCCTGTTCCCAAGTTAGTCAACGAACAAATCAAAACATAATTAAGGATTTTATTTCTAGACAATTCCTCATATCATCTTTATGATGACCTTTAAACTCTCCGTGGAGCATATGTCATCAATAAATACCCTTAAAGTCTCCCTTTCCTGTGCCATCATGGTCTATCCATGTCTTCTTTATGGCGTTCATGTCAACTACAATTCTCTTCTCCATGTTGAATATTATTCTCCTTCTCTTTCTCTTATTCTTTGGATTTCAGGACAGAAACTATCTTGTTATTCTGTCAACTAATATATTACTCTCCTCACTTGCACAAAGAAACTATCTTGTTTATTCTGTCAGCTAATATATTACACTCCTCACTTGCACAAAGAAAAATGTAAGAATAAATAAATTGCCTTAACGGAAATTATGAAGTTTGATTCTAAACTGTAGAATCTTATCCAGTGAGAAAGCATATGCTATACATTTTGTGGGAGGCACCTCACACTTTCTTGCAACCAATGTGCATCTCCGGCACCCCACAGGTTAAGAACCACTGTTGTAACTTAGTTCAGTTTGTAAATTGACGTAATAGATTATTGTCTACGACTCAATGTTGTCGTCATCAGTACACAATGTGTGGTCAAAGTTAGCTGGAGGTAAGATGGCGGTTGTTTCTGTAGTTTCTCCATTTGCGGCTATTTCTATGTCACCGTCATCTTGTGGTTTTAAGCACAGGATATTCCCCGTTCCGTTGTTGCTGTTGGTAATTCGACTGATACCATTTACTGTTGTAGTTCGTGTCTGCGACTCAGTGTTTAATGGCACGTGATCATTTGCCTCAGCAACAGCCTTAACCTCCTTTCTGTAACAAGACACGCTTCGAAGAGGTGTACAGTTCATTTCTGTTGGTTCGCACGTGTCAAATTCTGTTTCAGTGTATTGCGTCAAACGAAAACTTGGCTGAGATTGACGTCGGTTCTTTTTGCAGACGTGTCGGAACACCCGCAAAAGTACATGCCTGAATTTGCGCCCGAATGCTGTGTAGATGAGAAAATTAACAGCCGAGTTTGTTGTGAATAAGAGATTACTGAAGGTCAACCAATTGACAAAAATGTCAACCCGAATTAAGTCAAACTGAGATATCAGGCCAGGCGTCTGACAAAAGATGAAGACGATGACTATAAGTACAAGAACGAGGCTGAGGTTTGCCTCGTTTTCATCATGGATGTTGGTACCAGAACGTCGTCGCTGCATGATCATCAATTCTCTGATCAGGAAAATGTTCAGGAAGAAGAGACCTAATAAGGGAATGATGTAAATGATTATGCTGTACAAAACAGTGCGGTACTTCAAGTAAAGTTGAGTGTTTCCAAACTCAGTAGTAGCTAGTTCCAAACACTCAAATGGTGGAGTTGGTTGTGGTATCGTCGTATAGACAGGCAAAGGTCGTGGTGATGTGAATGACGCATTTGATCCTAGCGAACTTCCACCGTTGATTGCAACAGCGATTTTAGTTTCTGAAGGCTGTGGGGGAGGATGTTGTCCGCTGCAGGAGCTAGTCTTCGTGGAGAAAAGATGCGGGACGTTGTAGATGAGAGAGATGATGACAATCGAAACTAGGACGATGATGGTTTTACGGCGAGTGATGAGACGGGCAGCTCGAAAAGGGTGGCAGATGGCTATGTATCTTTCCACGGACACAGAGACAGTTATCCATACGTTGACTGACTGCAGAGTCATCATTATATAGTATCCAGGTGTGTGGATAATGGGGTAAATGCTGTCCCGAAAGTATTCCAGGTTCTCTCCGTGAAGGTAATTTGCACAGCTGTGGTGAAAGAACATTAAGAATTAATATGTGCAAACATTTTAAAACTTTATTTTTAAATAAATTAACAAGGGGCAGACAATGGACAAATGAAATAAGAATGATGATATTTCCCTTAACGGAATATAGATGTGCATATATACACATATACAAATATATAATTGTACACAACATCAGATTGGTAGGTGTAAAATAGAAGTAATAAAGAATACTTGAATAGCTGAAGCTACATTGAACAACACGAGACACAAAATTACAAATTTATATATATATATATATATATATATATATATATATATATATATATATATATATATATATATATATATATATATATATATATATATATATATATGTGTGTGTGTGTGTGTGTGATAAAGTCAGTTTGAACCCCCCTCCTCAAATCATGTATAAGATATTATTCTATGGATTCTACTACTATGGTCTTTTTTTTTAATTGGACAATAATTGAATAGGGCAACGCCACCATGTTTTTTTATCAGCGATTCGCGCTGGATTTGAAAGTATTGAAGATTTGCTAATAATACCCCCTTTCCTACAGTACAAGCTTTCTAGTAGCTCCGCCCTAATTTTTAAAAGTAACGTTAGAATGACTTGGCAAGCGGCCAAGACATCGTTTAGTTCAAAAGAGTGAAGGAGTATAGGAGTAAAAGAAAAGAGGTTACTGTCCAAAATCTATAAATAACTTCGCCACTTGTATTGTATCTAAGTCCCCAGCAACGGAGTATTTGAAACAAATCTTTACCCGCCCGCACCCTCTCACTTTTTTCTGACGGAAGCTTTACAGACGCCTATCGCGTGCTTAGAGAGGGGAAAACGATGGTGGATTGTAAAAAGAAAAAAATCGCGTCTACTTGGAAATTTGGACTCAACTGCATTGTGCAAGAGGCAAAAGTGAAACTAAGAATATTTATTTCTTCATAAAAACGAAAGAGAGTAAATAAAAGAGATATTTTGACAATAGAGTACTGTTGTTTAATATAATACCATATAGTAACTTATCGTGACTTAGAACCTTTCTTTCCCTGATATGTTAGCACAGTGAAAAGAGCCCATGATAATAAAAAGGGAAAAAGTACAAAAAAGAAAACGATGATAGAGAGGAAAATAAAACTTACATAGAATGATAGATGCAAACAAGCAGTTTAATAATTAGTTTTAATATTTAAAATCGCTCCATAAATAACCCAGATATCGTAGAATTGAGACAGACTAGCAGACAGACGGATAACCCACAATGGTTCAGTTTTGAAAATTGTCCGCTGCAGTCAAATATTATTGACTCGATTTGATTGGGTACACCAATAGTTAGAAAAGGGGAGGTGGAAACTGCAGATTTTTAGCCACGAGAACCGTATTTTTAAATAGTAATAGAGGGATCAGACAAGCAAACGTATTGATAACCCAAAAGGTGGGGTTTTTCAAAAAAGAGAGTTAATTTCGGATGCGCAGTTTCCATTGGCCAAAGAGATTGATAATACTAATAGTGATAGGGTACACGCCTAGAGCGCCATTTGAAGAAAAAATTTTACCAAGTGAATGTTTGACAACAGAAGTGCAGAATTGAAAGCAAGTTTTCTGCAGTCTGTACCAGACGGCGATCTTTATTTTGGACAAACGATTGCTAGTCAATCTATTCCTTGTGTATTATTTCATTGATTGCGGTAAGAAATGATTTATTAATATTATGTAGAGGCGATAGGGCGCCTAACAAAAATCTTATGTTGTACGACTTAACGATTTTGGAAACATATGACAGCCTATGGAGAAAATGTATGCCTAAGGCAGATTTGGGAAGCAGTCAAAAGAAAAATTGTATTTGATTATTGCTATAACATTGAATTAAATTGTAAGACCAGAAAGCTACTAGCAGTCTTTTGCAGATCACAGTGTTCCAAAAACTTTTGGACACTAAATATGATGTCATTCTAAAAAAGAAAATAAATTAATAGTCAGAGAGCAACAAAAAGATGATCGTATCCCTAACTGAGGATGATGAAATCACAAAAAGTTAGAGACTGAAGCTATGGATTAGCACTGGTAACTGATCACTAGAAATGTTTGAAGATGATATTTGTTAAATGTGGAGATATATTTATAAAGTATATTTAGGAAGGAATTACTTCATTGTTGCAGGGTTGAATCGTCTATTATCATGTCAAACATAACTGGAGATGCTGAATACTAGGCATTCTGTTTGGTATATGTGAAGAAACCAGATATCAGATGTTCCTAGGAGACCCTCTTGTGAAGAAGAGTGGGCAGTTATTACAGTAAGTTACTTATTTACTCCAGGAGACCCTCTTGTGAAGAAGAGTGGGCAGTTTCAACAGGAAGACTTCCATTTTCAACAAGAAAAGAAGATAAGCCCCAAATTTTTGGACTTATGACATTTTATTTAATTATTCTTCACACTTATTTTATTAATACATTTCGAGTGAAGTGATGAGGACATCAGTCTCTCCCAACTAGTGATATATTATAATATAATTATAATACAGGACCCAAAAATGATAGATGCCCCCAGGATTCACCGAAAGGGGGGGAGAATGATGAATCCACAGGCGCCTCATTGGAATCGACCAGACCCGTTACACGGACTTCGAGCTCTGAACAACGGCTGGAATTTCCATGTGCCTGTGGTAGGGAGTTCTCTACTCAGAGAGGAATGAAAATCCACCGAACGAAAAAGGGGTGTGGGAGGTCATCTGGGGGAGATCAACAGCGCTCTGTCTCGACGGATAAGACGTTAGAAGAACGCAGCCAGGAGTCAATCCACAGTGCTGAGTACATTCAAGTTGATCTGCCTGATGATGATCTCACACACTTCTTAGACGGGAAGAGAGATGCAATCAAGTTTCCACCTGCCAGTGCAAAAGGGCTTTGGGAACAGCTGGACGAAGCCTTGGCAAAAGAGTTGGATAACAACCTGAAGCAGATAAGTTTGGAGAAGAAGCTGGAAATCTTCGGCGACATAATATATCTGCACTGTCGCAAAGTGTTCGGAGTGAGGGAGGCAAGGGAAAGTAACCCACCACGAAAAAAGTAGAAGACAAATTAAAATAGAAGAAATCAGGAAACAGAAGAAGCATGCCCGAAAACTTTTCAAGAACGCAGTTGCCACAGAGAAGGAAGGGTTACGACAGGTTTGGGAGCACCTGAAAGGCCAACATAATGCCCTTTGTAGAGCAGAAAGGTTGTGCAGGAAGAGAAGGAAGACTCGAAGGGATAGGGAAAGATTCTTCAGGGAGCCCTTCAAGTTTGCCAAAGAACTGTTTGAGCAGCCACGGTCGGGTACGCTAAACATCAAGAAAGAAGACCTGGAAGAACACCTTAGAATGACATATTCAGATGGTCGCAAAGATGAGCCGCTCAGCAGCATGGCAGGCCTTAAATGGCCGAGTAAGCCAGGAGCTGAATTTAACACCAAGCCCCCAACGGTGCAAGAGGTAGAAAGCATTGTCCAGAAAGCTCGGTGCAAGTCAGCTCCAGGTCCTAATGGTGTTCCATATGTGGTGTATAAGAGATGCCCTGAAGTGCTCAAACGACTGCTCCGTTTACTAAAGAATGCGTGGAAAGCCCAGCTTGTAAGCAAGGAATGGAGAAAGGCGAACGGAGTCTACATCCCGAAGGAGCAAAATTCCACAGACATCAGTCAGTTCAGGCCAATCTCACTACTCAATGTGGAAGGGAAGATATTCTTCTCAGTGATGGCGAAAAGACTCACTACATACCTCCTGGCAAATGGGTACATTGACACTACCATCCAGAAAGGAGGTATCCCAGGTACACCAGGATGTCTAGAGCATGCCACAATGATCTGGGAAGCAATCCAAAAGGCAAAGTCTGACAGAACAAACCTCCATGTAATCTGGTTGGATCTAGCGAATGCTTATGGATCCGTTCCACACCAGATGTTGTGGCAGGCCCTAGAAATGTATCATGTTCCACAAGAGATTGCAGCAATGCTGAAGCTGTATTTCGCAGGGTTTGCTGTCAGATTTTCAACCAGAGAGTACACAACGAAGTGGATTGGCCTTGAAGTTGGAATTGCAATGGGGTGTACCATCTCTCCGATACTATTCGTGATGGCTATGCAGGTAATCCTCAATGCGGCCGAAGGAATGGCTATAGGTCCAAAGCTTGGGGGAATGTGTCACATGCCACCGCTCAAAGCATTCATGGATGACACAACAATTCTGACATCAGATGAACATCAGGCCCGGAGGATGTTAGAACGCCTGGATGAACTAGTCAGCTGGTGCAGAATGAGCTTCAAACCCAAGAAGTCGAGAAGCCTATCAGTCAGGAAAGGGAAGATAGCAGAAGACATATTCGTGGTTTCCAACCAAAGAATCCCTACTGTCATTGAGGAACCTGTTAAAAGTCTTGGCAGGGTGTACGATACCTCATTAAAAGACTCGAAGGCAGTGCAACAGACAATAGAAATGGCAGACAGAGGGCTACAGATCATAGACCAAAGCAGACTCTTGGGAAAGTTCAAACTGTGGTGCCTCCAGTTCATGTTGATACCGAAATTGCTGTGGCCACTGCTTATATATGAAATAAGCACAAGTACAGTCGAAGCTATAGAGCAAAAGGTCAACAAGTTCATGAGAAAGTGGCTAGGGGTACCACCAGGTCTGTCAGATGTAGCACTGTACTGCAAAAAGTCAAAACTTCTGCTTCCTTTCAAGTCAGTTGTTGAAGAGTACAAAGTTGGAAAGGCAAGGCTTGCAATGATGCTACGCGAGTCAGCTGATGACGTGGTTAAGTCCATTCAGCCTACACTGAAAACGGGAAGGAAGTGGAGAGTGGAAGAAGCTGTTGATGCTGCCCAAGAGTCACTCAAACTGAGGGAGGTAATCGGATACACACAGACGAATAGACGGGGATTTGGTCATGGAGACATCCGCTGGTGGTCCAAGGCATCAAGCAGGGAGCGCAGAGACATGGTTGTTCATGAGATACGAGAGGCTGAGAATGATAAGAGGTTGCAAAAAGCAGTGCAGCAGGTCCAACAAGGCCAATGAACTACATGGGAAGGAGCCCTGCAGAGGTCCTTGACATGGAATGATATATGGCATATGGCACCTCTTAGGCTCAGCTTCGTGGTTAGATCAATGTATGACCTGCTGCCGTCGGCCACCAACCTTGTGAAATGGGGAAAGTCGGATGATGAGCAGTGCCCCCTGTGCCAGGGAGGCAGACACTCGAACACGTGCTCTCAGCGTGTAAGGTGTCATTAGGGCAAGGGCGATACACCTGGCGCCATAACAAAGTGCTAAATGAGCTTGCTGCGACAATAGATCTAGCAAGGATGAAGGCGAACAGCAAACCCAGGCCGAGCACCGCAAATACATACTTTCTGAGGGCAGGAAAGTCAGCACACCCCAAACCGAGTAAACCAGGTAGCAGTTTACCATCTCTTCTTGATTGTGCAAATGACTGGGAGATGGCGGTAGACCTACCTGGACGAGGGGCATATCCAGAGAGTATCAGGAAATCGCGGAGACGGCCGGATATAGTGCTTCATTCTTCTTCAACGCTTCAGGTCATACTGATTGAACTGACCGTGCCATTTGAATCCAGATTAGACGAGCAACATTCGTTCAAAGCGGCCAAATATAGTGATCTGGCCGCGGATCTGAGACACGAGGGGTTCACTACAAGGGTCATGGCTGTTGAAGTGGGCGCAAGAGGGCTTGTGGCTGCATCAATGTATGATCTATTGAAACTGTTGGGGTTGAAGGGACAGGCGAGAACAAGGGCACTGAAGAGGCTTAGTGAAACTGCCGAAAAGGCATCAGGCTGGCTGTGGAACAACCGCAATGGGCAATGGAAATCGTGACAATAAACGCTGCGGTACAGAAAACACCAGGAATTTTTCTAAGTCCACAAAAACGCTGAGTTTTGTGGTGTACTAGTGAGCGGGCTGTGACTGAGGGGCAACAGGCGATGTATATTATAGGAGGTGTCAGTGTCAGAATTTCAGTGGCTAGGCTCGGCGGCTTCGCGATGGTGTCTCAGTGTGTGCGACGGAACGAACGGAATAATTTGTCTTCTCTTTGTTACTTTCACAATTGCCTCCACGGCTGGCGGAGTTGTGGATTAAAGTTGCTACCATAAGTGAAATGGGTTCATTTTCGATACAAGACAACAGGAGGCTGAGACGCTTGGGAGTCATGACCCAAGTGGGCCCGCCCCCCTTAGAGTGTAAAGGAGTATACTGGGCCGAAACACTTGTCTGATGGGGGGACTTCTTCTGATGATCAGATTGCCTCCTGTTGTATCGCTCTGTAAAGAGTTTCCTATCATCTCATCATAATATA